>PUFA01000872.1:0-72633 GCA_003508835.1 Eonycteris spelaea | reverse complement strand
TAGCTGTAAGAGTTCGAAAAGTCTTCTGATAATCACTAGGTATGACTAATTCTTTGATTAAGAGGAGAGGATGGGAGACTGAGGTCTCATCTGCTTTCCACTCTACCTATGGCCCAGTGAAGCTCTCCAGGAACACTCAGCACTCTATGAAACACTGTTTTTTAAAAACAATGAGCAATTCTACTTCCCCAAGTCTGCATTCCCTTCTCCCTTGGTTGGGCCTCTGTGGATTCTGTTTGGCTTCTCTCTTTTTTTTTAATTTATTGAGTTTAAAATTCATATAATATTCATTAACCACTTCAAAGTGAACAACTCAGTGGTATTTAGCACATAGCAATGTTGTGCATCACCTTCTCTATGTAGTTCCAAAACATTTTCCATCACTCCCAAAGGAACCCATACCCATTAAGCAGTTTTCTCCACCTCTCCTCCCCCAGCCCTGGCGACCACCAAACTGCTTTCTGTCTTACAGATTTAAATATTCTGATATTTCATATAAATAGTATCAAACAATATGTGATTTTGTATCTGGCTTTCTTTCATTTAGCATAAATTTTCAAGATTAATCAACATGCAGCATGTATTGGTACTTCATTTTTTTAAGTATGAATATATCCCACTGTATGGATGTATCCCATTTTGTTTACCATTCATTTGTCAGTGGGCATTTGGTCTTGCCTCTCTTCTTGAGCTTCCTCCTCTTGCAGTCATGAAAGTCTTTGGATTCCATCTGTCAAGCAAAGTGGTAGAACTGTGCAGTCTGGAAAGAACTGGAGTCAACTATAAAGACTCTAAACTTGAACCTGTACCATCTTGAACTCAGTGGATCTTAAGTGGGGCAATTTTCATAACCCCTCCCCTGGGGACATTTAGCAATGTCTTGGAAATACTTCTAGTTGTCACAATTGAGGATGTGCTACTAGTATTTAGTGGATAGAGGGCCAGAAATGCTGTTAATGTTCTATAATACAAAGGACAGAACCCATGATAAAAAATTATCTCACCAAAATACCAGTAATGCCAAGGTTGAGAAAACCCTGACAGTTTGAGCTAACAGATCACCTAAGTTGACAGAAGCTCCACAGAGATTTGATATCATGGACAACTGTTCATAGACTGACCACTTTGACAAGCTTGAAACTTATGAAAGTTAAATATAAGACATTCATGGAATCCAGCACACATATACTGAGCACCTCTTTAGAGCCCAGATACTGGCCTGTCTCAAAATATTTCATAACCTAAGCTTCATATAAAGCCACTTATTTATGTAATATATATTATATTATGAGATGTCATAAAGCTAACAAATTTGCTTCCTAGGGATATGAGGTTTTTGATGCTAGATTTTAAATTGTGGAAAACACTGAGAAATTAGTTACTACATCTACAGGATATTTTGTTAGTATTATTTCAACACAATAAACCATCTTATTTAATTTGGCATCTCTTAATTTGCTCATTCTTCATTCCTGTGGCTTAGTGCCCCAGGCCTACCTAATTGTGTAAGAGATTTCACAATGGACAGTATAAACCTTAAATCTAATCATTTTAGACTGAGCAGCAATTCTTTTATTTCTTTAAATAAGTTTAAAAGCCTGCTTTCTCTTGCCTTTTCTTATTCTTGTTGGGATGATGTTTCATGTGTTTTGAGTTCTTGGTTTGTTTGTTTTAATGGCAAAAGGAAGAAATTCAGTGGCAAGGAGAACAAGGCATTATATGAAAACCCAAACTGTTAACACAGGACATGTCAAAACTTCCTCTCTGCCCACTGTTAAAGACAATTACATAAATGTACCCACCCATGCTACATTTGATTTATTGATTAAGAGAAATCTTGACTGTCTAGGCAATATCCTAAGTGTTATTGTAAAGCAGGCAGTTGGCCCTATTGAGTTATATCATTTATTTACTACTGCCATTGAGAGATTAAAAATTAAATCATAATTTTAAATATATTCCATAAATGTTAGGTAAGGCATGTTTGCTCTATTTAATGTGAGAGGCTAAAGCATTCTCGGAGGATTAAAAAGTAGGAATGATGTTATCCATGAAACAAATGTCTCTGTGCAAACAAATGCATCTTTGAAGAAGATGCTTCTTGACTTAACCTAGAAAATTATGCACAAATAACATTTAATTCTATGATAAACTAGTTTTTCCACATTAAGATTGTTATATTCTACTTTTAAAACCATGACAACAAAATTATATCTAAAACAATGAATGAATTTAATTATGGAGTTTTGTCTAAGCTGCGCTTACGTGGGCAGGACCACAAAACCTCAGAACTCTCCCGAACAGCTCTGGCTTGCTCGCACAGCTGAGGATAGCAGTGAGGCCCTCAGAAAGACTATGCAATTTTTTTCAGGACCCAAATACCAGGTTTTTGTGTTCTTTGCCTCCAGAGGGAAAGATGAAACCAGCCAATACAGAATTGGCCAAATGATAGAGCCAAAACATTTAGCAAGGCTGGTCACCTGAGGTAAGGATGGGAGTCCCAAAAAGAAATAATTCAGCTAGACAGTGTGGAGTCTCAAAAGGGAAGCAACTTTGGGGATAGCTTGTGCATGGATGTCTTACTGTATGACTTCTTCAGCATCTTTAATATACTTATATGCACTGTTGTTTCTAAGAAACATTATTCTGCAAACATTATTTCACTATTTATCAAGGTATATTCACCTCTTGGTGGGACCTTTATGGTTTCGTGGAATGTGGTGGGAAATGTTGCCACAGGCACTTTATCTTCCAGAAGTCAGCAAGTCATCTGATAAAGTTCTTATAATATCCTTGGGAATAATATAGAGTAATAAGAAGTGGTTGAAAATGTTTCTGTAGGCTGCCAAATAAATACAGGACACCAAATAGCCTGGGACATACTTCTATTAAAAATTATTCACTGTTATCTGAAATTCAAAAGTCAACTTTAACTAGACATCCTGGGGTTTTGTCGGTTTGTTTTTGTTCAATCTGGCAACACTTCACACCTAATGAGGTTTGTGAGTCTCCTGCAAACAATTTTGTCTATCTTCACAAGGTAAATTTCATACTTAATCAGCAACCCCATTGTTCTACTATCTTGAAGCATAGTCCAGAAATTAGATCCTTCTCAACATTATGAAGATGGTCAACTGTTAATTTCCTGTCTTCCATTCTCTTCCAAAATCATCCCTTTCACATAATGAAATAAAAATGCAACCTGCACTCCCAAAGCCTTTCAAGTTTCACATCCAACTTTAAAATCACTAAAGAGCCAGTTCAGTCTATTTCAATTATATCATTTGTGCCCACATTAATCAGCAATGTAGGTAGAAGTCATGAGCCTGACAAGTCTTGGCAGAACTCTGTGTGTGCTGTACATTCCAGATAAAAAGGAACATCGTGATAGTCCTGCATTGCCTTCTGTCCTCCTCATTTACTCATTGAACAAATAGCTCCTGATCACCTACATGCACCAGGCTAAGTATTGGATACATACAACAGCTGAACAAGATAGACATGGTCCTTACCTGCACACATCTAATGGAGAGGGAAGAGGGGGAAAACATAAACAAGTAAATACTTAGATTATTTCAGATAGTTGGTAAGTTGCTATGAAAGAAATTACAGGAATATTACAGAGAATGAGTAGGCTGGAATGCTGGCTACAATAGGTGGGATGGTCAGTGTAGACCTCGTGAAAAAAGTAACATATAAGCTGAGTAATGAAGAAACTAGAAGTCAACATGCCAAGGAAAGAGCAATCCAGGCAGAGCATAGGCCACAGTGCTTGTTCCTAGGGTTAATAATAGGACGGATGATGATATGGCCTGTAATGTATTGGTAATCCCCAAGATGTCAATCTGCCCCATGCTTGCTTTCACACTCTTCCCACAGAAGGATAATAACTTAAAAAGATAGAAGTGGGAAATAGTTCCAAAAATAAGTCAAGAATGAATAAAGAGATAAATGGTATTTGACCTCTATGGCCATTTAATACAAGAAAGAAAACACAGAAGCAATGGCTGGAAAACAATTATTTTATCGCATATTGCCTGTATTTTCAAGGACACTCTGGGAAGTTCTCACCTAAACCTACTGTGATATTTCGATTCCATCTCCCTCGCTTTTTCTTGTGAGAAATATGCAGTTAGTGTTTTTTTCTTTTCCTTTCTTCTTTCTTTCTTTCTTTCTTTCTTTCTTTTCTTCTCTTTCTTTCTTCTTCTTCTTTCTTCTTCTTCTTCTTCTTCTTCTTCTTCTTTCTTCTTCTTCTTCTTCTTTCTTCTTCTTCTTCTTTTCTTCTTTCTCTCTCTCTCTCTCTCTCTCTCTCTCTCTCTTTCTCTCTTCTCTCTCTCTCTCTCTCTTCTCTCTCTCTCTCTCTCTCTCTCTCTCTCTTTTGACTCAGCACACAAAGCAGATGATTTGGCTCTGAAGAGTGAAATGAAAATGATTCTCAAATAGTTGGGAACTTTCCCTCCCTAGACTTAGCAAAAACTGCAATAGCAATTAGTCTTCAAGTTTCTCAACCCATCTTGGGCTTGAGTTAATTTCACATTTATTTTAATATGACTCCCAAATTACCTGCTTTCTGAAGACAGAATTGATGAATGTTTTTGCATAGTTTTGGTGTGGTTTACTGTTGAAGTTGCTAAAAGTAAGAAGGTGATCAAACTGAAAACTTGAGTGTCAAATACCACAGTAAGAGATTGCCAGACTGACTAATAAAGGTGGTTTCAGAGGTATTTACAAAATGTAACACAGTGGATGTAGGCCAGATATGGAAAAGAAGATAAACTAAGATTCAGTGTTTTAATTATATATGAAAAATGCATAAAGTTACTTTAGCTTTCACCTAATAGGAAAAGGTGTTAGTACTGCCAAAATGTGCTTTTTAGGTAAGTTTGAATAGACCAAGAACAGACTGGGGGCTCTTCAGGAGCCTGGTTGGGTGTTTTACAAGTACCATTTTGGGGGAATAGGAAACCTTGCAAATTTACCATTGTTGCCTTCAAGTTTAGACCCTCATGAGCCTTACTTTGTCAGTATTCCCAAAGTAAACTCAATTTCCCAGAAGCCTTCACCTCTATTCATTCAACAGTGTTCATTTAGAGCCTTCTATATGCCAGACTTTGTGCGAAGAGGCATTCTTTCTTCAATTAGGTTGGTACATTTACAATCAAGAATACCTCAAATTTCACTGCTCTGTGAGGTCACACAACCTTTTAATGATCAGAGCTGGATTCATGCCACTTAACTGCAGAAATCTAGTCTTCTACCAAACTCCTTGACCCAGGCATTTTTGAGAGTCTCTAAAATATAGTTTCACATTATTTAGATCCATCCTAGTTATTCAGCACAGCAGGTATTCAATAAATTATTATATTTGTGAATTAAATTTTTGACAACCCCCTTATATTTAGGTTTACAAAGCACTTTCAGGTTCTTCATCTTAATCACTTACTATGTGCTCTATAGCAGGAGCCCTAACCCCTAGGCTGTGGACCAGCACTGGTCTGTGGTCTGTTAGGAACTAGGCCACATAACAGGAGGTTAGTAGCAGGCAAGCAAGCAAACTGTCATATGTATTTGCAGCTGCTCCCTGGCACTAGCATCACCCACTTCAGCTCCTTCTCAGATTGTCAGACATTAGATTCTAATAGGACCACTGGTCCCTGGTGCCAAAAAGGTTTGGGGGAACACTGCTCTATAGAAATGCATGGCATTATGGAGAGTAACCTCTCCATGCCTTCAGGTGGGTCAAATCTTCATTTGGAGAAAACAAATACACACATATGACATTTAGACAGCTAAGAATTCAAATGAACAATATAGCTAGTGAGCATTCATACAAGAACTCAATGGGGCATTTAACAGCAATGTAAACCTCATAATTGGGAATTGGAGACCCTAACTTATCAAAAGGAAAAGATAAGAGTTTGAGTTGTGCAGATTGCTTAGATCTAATGGTAAGACCTATCTGTCTGGAACAGAAGGCATGGTAGGAAATAGATATGGATAGATCAGATGGGGCCAAGTTAAAATGCCAGCTCTCCAGTTCCAAGTTCAGGAGTTTGGGTTCATGATGTTTATGCAGAGAGAAGCATAATGATATTTGTTAGCATTGTCCTGTTAAGGTTAAAGAAGAGGACAGAGTCAAATTTCACTGATAAAGAAAAAAAGTGATAACCGCTGATAAAAGTGGGAAGATTTTAATTTTCCTCTTAAAAATATGAAACTTGTAAAATATATGAAAAGATTTGTTGCAACAGATTTGAAGTAAGAAAAAAATTCAGAATGCCTTTCCAAAATAAGCTGTTTTAGCAGGGGGAGGGAAATAAATTGTATGAATGTCTCTAATCTCAGGTTGCGCTAGATTCCTATATCAATCTTGTCCTGATGTTTTCCCCACTAATTCTATTTAGTTCAAAGGTACTGAGTGCCTAGTATATTCTTTATTTCTGTGTTAGGCACTGTGGGTATAAGAAAGAAGCATAGGGCATCTAGCATTGTCCCAACCATCAAATGGTGACAACTGGTGGATGATGCTATTGTTATTGAGTAAGCTGCTTTATGCCAGATTCCTTGCTAAATGTTTTCCATAAATTTAACCTTTCCAACCACCCTAAAAGGTAGGTATTAGTATCTTCATTTTGTGGATGAAGAAACTAAAATTTTTAAAAAAATTAAATCAACCAAAAAATGGTTAATTTACTTGCCATAAGTCACAGAGTCAGCAAGCAATGATTGGAACTAGGATTCAAATTAAGGTCTGTCTGACACTCTTGATTTTAACTACTACCCCATTATCAGGGGTTACCTACATAAAACAATTAAGAAACAATAGCACATATCTCTCGGCACTTCTCATTCTTCTTCATGGTTTATGCACTTCATGTGACTAGAGGCAGGTGCATAAGAAGAATGAAATGTGCTGTAGAGTCTTATCTTGAGATGATTTTTTTCTAGTGAGTCAATCTGGAGATGGAAAGTATACCAAATTTTAATCACTCCATACTGAGTTTCATTCTTTTTTTATTGACCCACACTCCTTCCCTAGTGGCTTTCTAACTCTACTCTTTCATCTTGACCTATCTTTAGACCTCCTAGATATGTAGCCTTTCAGTGGCCTAATTTGAGCCAAGAACAGAACACATAAACACCCATAGAAGTAAGGAGGAGGCAGTAGCATGTGTTTTAACCTGAACATCATTTCTCTCAGCCAGGCTCTTGATAAGAGCCAAGGTACAAACAATTCAAAGTTAAGTTCACTATCAAGTGTCTGGAAGCAAGTAGGTTATTAGTTCAGTGGCCTCAAATTTTTAATGTGATCAGTTAAAAAAAAACCAGGTAATCCAAATAAAGTAAATATACATTTACATACACATACTGCAAACTATACTAACATGCTGAACACATTAAAAAAAATACACAAAAATATAAATTTTTAAAAGTATGAGAAAAGATAAAACCAGTAGGATTTAATATATAACACTTTTTTAATTATTGTACAAAATATTTTGTTCTCACTAAAACTATTATTAAACATAATTTAAATTGAGAAGCAACATGAAAACATGGTTCCTTAATTTATAAAATCATATGATAACCCATATAAAGGCAGAAATGACAAAGCTCAACACAGCTAACATCATCTCAATGGGGAAAGCAGAAAGTCTTTTCCTTAACATCATAAACAAGACAAAGATGCCACTTTCACTTTTATCCAACATAATATTGGAAAGTCCTACCCACATAATCAGAATAGAAAAAAGAAATGAAAGGCATCCAATTGGGAAAGGAGATGACATAACATTATATAGAGAGAACCCTAAAGATTCCACCAAAAAAAAAACTGTTTAGAACTGATAAATAATTTCAATAAAGTAGCAAAGTATACAAAATTAATAATCAGAAATTGGGTTGCATTTATACACCAATAATGAACTATCTAAATAAAATTAAGAAAGCAATCCCTTTTATGATGCAACAAAAACAATAAAAATTACCCAAGAATAAATTTTAACCAAGGAAGTAAAAGACTTGTACCTGGAAAATCATAAGTTATTGAAGAAAGAAATTGAAGAAGATACAAATAAATGTAAAACATATACTGTGTTCATGGGTAGGAAGAATTCAACATCATTAAAAATGTTCATACACCCTAAAGCAATCTATAGATTCAATGCAATCCCTGTTAAAATAACAATGGCATTTTCAGGAAACTAAACAATAGTCCTCACAATTTATATGGAAACTATAAAAGATCCCAAATAGCCAACGCAATCTTGAGAAAGAATTGGAGGTGTCACACTACAGTGTTCAAACTATACTACAAGGTTACAGTAATCAAAACAGTATAGTACTGGCACAAAAACAGACACATAGATCAATGGAAGAGAAATAGAGACCAGAAATAAATCCACACCTAATGGTCATTTAACCTATGACAAAGGAGGCAAGAGTATACAATGGGTAAAATAGTGTAAATGGGAAAACTGGACAGATACATGCCAAATAATGATGAAACTGGTACCACCTTCTTACACCATACAGGAGAATAAATTTAAAACGGATAAAAGATTTAGATGTAAGACCCCAAACCATAAAACTTCCAAAAAGAAAACATAGGTAGCAAACTGACACTGGTCTTAGTAATTATTTTTTGATATATCTCCTTGAGCAAAGGAAACAAAAGAAAAAAATAAACAAATGGGGCTACATCAAACTAAAAAGTTTTTGCACAGCAAAAGAAACTATCAACAAAATGAAAAGACAACTTACTAAATGGGAGAAGATATTTGTCAATGATACATCTGATAAAGGATTAATATCCAAAATTTATGAAAGAACTCATACGCCTGAACTACAAAAAAAAAACACACACAAAATTTAAAAATGGGCATAGGCCCTGAATAGGGAATTTCAACAGACACAAAAAAGATGCTTGACATTACTAGTCATCGGAGAAATGAAATTAAAACCACCATGAGAGATATCACCTTAACACCTGTTGGCCTGTCCATCATCAACAAACCAAAAACCAACAAATTTTGGCTAGGATGTGGAGAGAAAGGGAACTCTAATGCACTGTTGATGGATTACAAATTGTTACAGCCACTATGGAAAACAGTTTGAAGGTTCCTCAAAAAATTAAAAGCAGAACTACCTATGACCCACCAATGCCACTTCTAGGTTTGTATCCAAAAAAACCATAACCATTAATTTGAAAAAGATATATGCACCCCTATGTTTCATAGCAGCACTATATTTAAAATAGCCAAGACATAGAAGCAACCTATGTGCCCATCAACAGACAATTGGATAAACAGGTGGTATATATATACAATGGAATATTGCTCAGCCATAAAAAAATAAATAAATCTTAGCATTTTGCAGTGACATGGATAGACCTAGACAGTATTATGCTAGTGAAATAAGTCAGGCAGGGAAATACAAATACCACATGATCTTACTTATATGTGGATCTAAGAACAAAATAAATAAACAAAGGAAATGGAAACAGACTCACAACACTAGTTATAAAGATGCTCAATGAACTTAAGGTAAGTGTAGATGAATTCAGTGAAAACTTTAATAAAGAGATAAACTGGTGATTGCCAGATTGGGGAGGGAGGTTTGGGGGGCTGGATGAAAACATGTAGGGATTAAGAAGTACAAATCGGGAGAACCAGGAAAATAACATAAATGATAGAAGCTTTCCTCAATCCCTCTTCTTGTGACCACATCAAGTTGAGAGAGAAACATGGAGCAAATACCAAACAAGAGACTCCTGAGGGTCTAGCTAAACAGAAACACTACAGCATATGTGACACATCTAACCTAGAGATCCAAGTGAGTGAGCAGTGTCAATTCAAAGATTAAACGTTAATAAGGCTTAATTTCTTTTTTTATTCAATAAAAAGTAAATATAAATTTAATGTTTTTCCCACAATGAAATAGATCATCTTACACACCTCCTGGGGGTTCATACATCTACAACTTTGGAGGCCACCAGCCTAGGTTGCTGTTAAAGTGCAAGCCATGAAATTTGAAGCCAAACGAGTAGGTGGGTGGTAGAGTTGAGAAGCTCACACAGTGTCCTCAACCAAGGCAAGGCCATCCTAGGTCTACTCAGAAGTGGGCTTAAGGAGGGCTAAGACAAAATAGGATCAATGGTTCAACTTAATACTATCGAGTGCTAAAACAATATTTTTAATTCCATACTGTGAGACGTACTTGGGAAATAATAGACATTTCTGAGAAAGAAAAGCTAAAAAAGAAATTTCATATAGAATACAATACATCTAAAATATAATTATTAGTAATTACCAACATTTCTAATTCCTTCTATAGACTCAAATCAGCTCCCATTTATTAACCTGTTTAACCATCACAAGCCTATGTGGTATATATATCTCATTCCCACTTTATAAGCAAGGAAACTGACTCCTAGAGGAAAGACTTAACTTGCCCAAAGTGGCAAAGCCAGGCTTAGGATCCAAGTGTTGCTGCTCTTCCTTCTGCCCCCAGCCTAACATGGCACATCGCAGTGCCAATCCGGGACCACCAGCTCAATTCCAATACCAAATGAATGAATTCCACTTCAGAAATCCTCCTCTCCTCGTTGGATTCTTGCCTTCTAATCCTAAACCAGATGCCTTATCCCAGCTCCTTGACTTCCCAGACACTATTAAATACCCTGAATGTGTACACTCTGCTGTCTGCATTCAGCAGTCCTCCAAGGACCAGGAGCAACTCTGGAAATGTACTTAGAGTACAAAATATCGCATGCAGCCCGGTATGATTTCACCTACAATGTAAGCTATTGCTTATTCCTCCCACCAGACCATAAAAAGCTACAAAGTAGCCTACAATCCACTCATTGGGAAAAATGTAATGGTTCCTCTTAGTTACCATTTGACAGCCCCTAGAACTGGGAGGCAATGCAGAGTAGGAACTACTGTAGAATTTTATCAACTATGACATATGTGGATAGAATAAAGGTGAAAATATTAAAATTCCTTTGACTTTAGCATTTTGAAACTTTATATAGCATCCTTCATAGAAAATTTGTTCTTCAAGGAAGCTTATTAATGGATAAGAGAAATGAAATATTCCTAAGGGAATAATTTCAGTACAGATGAAGGTCAGCTACTTTTTCCTTTAAAAAATGTTAATACCTCAGCATGGCACAAAGTAGCATATTGACCAGTAAATACACACACACACACACACACACACACACACACCACACACATGCGCACGCATACAAACATATATACACATGCACATACAAACATATACACACACGCACACATATACACATTTACACATATATACGCACATATACATATATACATATATGTATATACACATTACATATATATGTGTGTATTTACTAGCAAATATACATATTTGAAAAATGTACAAGAAAACCAGAGTAGTCTTAATAATTAGAGAAGCTATAGGGCATCATAGACAAATACAGGTTAAACTAACAATGTGAATCTGGGTAGATTACAAATCTTTAAAATGGTAAAATAATTTCTACCCCCATTTGATTATTGGAAAGATAAAATGAAATAATACATATAAAATTCTTAGCACACTGTCTGGCAATTAATAAGTACTCAAAAAAATCTTAGCTTTTTATAAAAAATTATGATTATTAACTATTATTGTTATCATTATTGTTATAAAAGCAAGAATCCTAAAGACTCATTTCTCCTGGAGTGAACTGAGAAAAGACTATGCTGTCACTACAGAAAGTTATTTAGCCCAGAGAAGACCTGAAGAGTATGGTCCAATAGTCTATGAGGGTATTTGACAAGGACAATGCTGAGAAGTTATTCTCAATGTAAATGAAACATTGACCAAAGAGAATTGGGCAAAATTCAAGTAGAAGAGACAATGTTAGAAATAGCTTCTTAAAACTATCTGGAAAATGGAATAGGCCATTGAGAAAGCTGGTGGGGTGCCCATCCATTGATACTACCCAAAAATTACATTCATTCGTTCGGCAGAAAGCAGATCATAGGTCCCAAAAATTCTACTTATGAATCTCCAAAACATCAAATACCCACAAGCTGTAACGGGAAATTTACATTATCGATCTACTGGGAAACCATACTGGGACTCTGGCTTCTCCCTTTAAAAAAGCCAATTCGTACGACAGCAGTAAATCTCTTCCTAGTACCATAAAGATCATGAACCTAGGTATAGCTTTCCAGCACCATTATCACTTTCACCTTTAAATGTCATCACCTGAAGAAATTAATGGGCACATTATATTTTCCACCTGCATATAAGCAAATCCAAGTTTTCCAGATGACTCAAGCTGAGAAGTAATCTGAATTTCCATCAAGCACTGAATTCAGAAAATCCAACACCACACCCACATGAGGTTTTTGTTGATTCTCTTTACCCCAAATCAATCTGAAAAGTATATTTCTTTCTGAATACAAAGGCTCAGCTGCAGAATTACCATAGAAAGGTAGGATTGTTAAAGGATAAATTAATCATTTTATGTCAAAGAGGTGTCAATGAATGTGACATTAGGTTTGGCCCTAGATTTTAAGTTTCACAAAACTCTTTTGTAGGTCTAATATAGATTCTGAGGGTTAGACAGCCTCTGGAGTGATTTTACTTGACTATTTCAAATAGTCAAATCCAACATTTATTGAGATCCTGCTCATCTTCTTAGTTTCTGAGCATACATTTTCCTTCAATTTCAAAAGTAAATGGAGCTTTATGTGTTTTTTCCAGCTTAATGAGGTTGAACTGATTGATAAAAATAGCTTGGAAAGAGGACCCAAGAGGCAATTTTGTTTTGGGAAATAAGGTCAGTCTTCAGGAAGCAAAGCAGGACGATACCTAAGATGCAAGGTAGAGGACACTGTCAAAAAGCTTTGCTTTCCACATCACTTCATTTGCTTAGAAAGGGTGAGGCTTCTGGCACTCATCACACATACCAGACCACCCTGCTTCTAACCTAAGTATCTAGGTTACTTCTAGAGAAGTGACAATTTCTGTAACCACTAATCTCTCCATTCACGTCATGGGCTTCACACTCCTGACTTTGCCCCCATTTTATGTGGGGGCTGGCTGGTGGGTATTGAAGAAAGCCTTTTGAGATGTTCAGGCCAAGGATGCCTCAGAGGGCCATTGTCTTGACCAATTCTCAGAAAATCTCTGTGATTAACCTGTACACTGATTAATGCTAGAGAGAGTAAACCATTGCAGACATCAAACATATAGCCAATGAGCTGAGATATGTACATGTGCACTAAATTCTACCATTCTAACCTGTATGGTGCCAGCTTTTTGCAAACATACTGGCTCCAATAATGCACACACATGCACACAGATACATATGCACAAAGAAGCACACAGATATGTATATACACACAGAGAACTACTCTATCTCATACTCCACTCTTCCCTCCAGTTCTGCTAGGCTAATTAGATAAACTGCCTCATGGGAAATCTCTGATAACTTTTCCAGCTTCATGTGTTGGTGTCCCTTCCCATCAGTTCCCTATATTTTTTTAAAAGGGCTCTAGAACACACAATATTTTGTTTCTTTCTCTAATAGAAAGTTTAGGCCTTGGGGCCTGCTTATAGGGGAAGAATTTGGCAAAGGAACATCTTTTCCTCACATCCTACAAATCGTGAGGCTTGGGTGACTGCCTACTTCCTCGACATAAAGTTGGCTTCAAGACTAAACACACATTTACAGTATCCAGCTGCCCTCTCGCTTCAGAGTCAGAGACTTGGTCTTCCTCTTGTCTTCCCCAACCTATGTTCCATCACCTCCTCATAGATCACTGATGAGAGCCATATGTTCAGAATTTACATGCACTGTACACATAACAGAAAATTCTAGTCAAACTTTTGTATCGATATCCATATGTCAGCTTTATTCAATTCTCTGGACACAGAGCAAAGCCATTTGGCAGTCATATATCTCTCCATGTCTTATAAAAGTAAAATGATATTTTTTAATACTTAGATAGACTTCCTTGATTATATATCCTGAAGACTTTATAATATTCTTACAAGCGTGTGATTCCTTTTCATCTATTTAGACCAATATATCACTTTCAGAGGTGAAACTTAACTCTTAACATTTCTAAATACATTCCAATCTTGTCCTCACACAGAAAGATATAGACACATAAAAAATCATGTGTCATTGGCTGTAGAAGCCTATAGTCTAGCCTATACAGATAAGCTTTCTCATCCCCTGTTATGTACCAATTTAGCACTTGCTTGTACAGTTTATATGATCCTCTAATTGCTTCTGACATATTAAGCTGATCTCTTGCCAACCATATTGTACCATCCTTAAAGACCTGTTCTACATACAATACTCCTTATATAGCCTGCAGAACCCACCACACTGGCAAGTATATAGTAGAAACTCTAAAGTGAATGGTTGAATGAAATTAATCTTAATCTATTCTCTTAAAATATTAAGGAGGACATTTTAAATAATATCAAGGCCTATGGGTAGGAGGAGATTGTGACTATAAAAGGATAGCATGAGAGAGTTTTCTGGGGAGATGGTTACATGAATCTATACATATGTTAAAATTCATAGAACTGTGCACCTCCCAAAAAGTCAATTTTGTTGTATGATAATTATAAAATTAAAAACTATAAATCAAAGCAAATAAGTGAGTAAATTTTACTTTCAGTATTGTTTCTCTCAGTAATCTTAGAATTTACTCTAATTCTTCTTTCCTATCCCAAATTAAGCAAAAATGTTTCTTTAAAATCACCCTAAATCTCTTACAGTCAAGTTCCCAAAAACACCTTTGATTAATCAGGGACAATCATTACATAGGTTTCATATACCTCTGCTCTTTAATAAAAGCTATTTTCTTGAATCATGCCAGAGTTTACAATATCCAAGCTGATCAAAGGGAAACTGAAGTTCTAGGAAGTCTGTTAAAATGACAGAACTTGCACTAGAAGCTATTTCAAACCCAGTGCTATTGCACTGTATCACAGAGGTCAAATAATATCAGATTCTTCTATTTATATATGTATATGCTTCCTCATGCCACAAAGGATTTGAGGCAACTTATATTACAAATATAATAAAATACCACATTACATGTAAAATTATGTTAACTAAAATCAAGACCAGGAGGGAGAAATCAACAAAGCCAGAGGAAAGAGTAGAACATAGATATTCAAGTCATAAATTCCTACATGGTTAATAAAGTTGGAACTGCAGATTTGACTCTGAACATTCTGGCAACCAAAAGCAAAATGATCATGTTTTTCAGATGATCATTTACCAGATTTTTATTGTCCATGAGGATAAAAGCATACCAGTCCTCAAGATAAACAAAGTTTTCCTGGATTTTAGTTCTAAAATTGTTCACGTGGAGATGTGATATATGAGGGCACTAAATAATGAAGTGGATGAAGTCTTCAAAGTATCCTTATAATATATTTAACATAGTTTCTGCAGGATTTCAAAAACCATCCAATAAAACAATGCTCATGAGTCAAACAAATTGTGACTTCAGCAAATTATACCTCTCTCTGAGCCTGAGTTTCCTCAAAATTAGTGTTTGGATTAGTTGACTCCTAATTCCTACCAAGTATGACATTCTTTGACATGTTGATATGAGCCATCACTTGCAAATCTTAATCATTTTAGTATACCTAGTTAAATCTTTTCTTTTTCTTTTGTTTGGAGAAAGACCCTTCCCTCAAATTTAGGTGATTACCTTGAAATGGTGACTTCAGGTTCCTCTGGTATGATAAGTATATTGAAACTCAGCCTTCTTCTTGGCGCATTATAAGGCAGGAATGGCTTAGGCCAAAACAGAGGGTTAAAGTGAAGTACAGCCTTCATCTTATTTCCTGGATGGTGTGTTCAGGGCATAATACAGCTTAAGCATGTGTCTGTTCTCTCTGGCACTAATTTTTGGCATGGGGGCAGTGTCTGAGCCCCCAGCAACTACTAAATGTCTCTCTTCAGCTTCTCTGAATTTGGGGGAAGCACACATAGGACCCTCCTCCAGTTTCCGTGGGATCTCCTTCATCTCTTGACTAGGGGCCAGTATGGGTTTACCTCTGTAATGAAGCACACCCATCTTCTTTTGCAGGACACCCAGTCTCTAAAGTTGGAGGCTTAAAGTCAGAGATTGATGTGGATTCCAGTTTGTTCTCATGGGCTCTGGCTGGTCCCCATAACTTCGAATTTGACCTTTTCTCCTCTATTTCATGTTCATCTTTCCTGACTATCTGTCTAGTACCAAATGCAGAAGTAAGAGCTTGATGTAAACTGTTTAATTAGCTCCTATGATTATATAAGGTCAAATCCCCATAGTAAATCCTTTGTTTTATATCTTCTTCTCTGATTCAACACTGACTGATACAAGGCTCAATGAAGTAAAATTATTTGCCCAAGGCCAAAGTTTGGAGAAACCCATTGTAAATTACAATAAGTTTATTTGACTCCAATGGGGGTGCTTAATTGCCAAGGTAAGGACCCTTCTGTTACCTAAGCTCTGATGAGAACTAGAACTGATTATTCTCAAAGAGATAGTAAGCAATTGCACTCAGCACTTTAAGCCAGCATCCTGCTTTATTTTCTGCCAGAATTTATCATTTAACACACTATACATTGAACTATTATATTTTGTTCATTGTCTATCCAGTCCACTAAAAATATAAGATCCATGAGAGCAGAAATGTGTTTTTCATTCACCAGTATATATTTCCAGTGTCTAGAAAAATATTTTACACATAGCAGATGCTCAATAAAAACAATAAAAAAAACACTAAAAGAATCCAAATTTAGTCATATATATATATATATATATTATATATATATATTTATCAGTCTCTCTTAAAACAAAAGCAAAACAGTGAGAATGAAGTGTTTTAATAGTGTCAAAAGTCACATCAGCCCAATGAAAACCACCACTTATAACACAAAAAAACTAAACAGATGTATTGTCCATAGTATCCTGCTGTCTCATATATATAGCTACATTTTAAAATATCCCTACTTCCATCAGTTATTGTTGACTTCTGGCATTTATTTCCTTAGAAACAACACTAGAGAAAGTAGGAAGAAGCTCAGAAACACAGAATCACAGATTGTCACAGGGAAGTCTTTGAAGATAATCTTTCATTTTATAGATGAAGAAACTGAAGCCCAGACAGAAGTGACGTGTCTAAGGTCTCACAGCTAGATCTGGGTCTCCTGCTACTTACTTTGAATCAAATCTCTACTGTGGCCTCTCTAAGCAGGAAAATGAGAATAATAGTATCTACTTCAAATTTGACATGAGAATTAAACACGATAATACATGAAAAATAGGGCCTCGCACATAGCGAGCATGTTAGTTACCTCTCCCTGCCACACACACATACACACATGCATACACACCATAGCCCATCAATACAAATATTTTTCCTTCTCCTTTGTTCATGTACACATACACTCACATCATCTAAATAAGCTTTTCTACTTATTTTGACTATCTTTTCTGATAACATCCTCAAATCACTTTCAGAATCTAAAGTACCCCAATAAAAATGCAAACTTCAGAAACAGGGACATTTACTTGCTGAATAAACAGATTCATAATTGGGTTTCTTTAGCTAGCATATTCTACTGGAACATTTAAAACTGGAATTTTTTACCAAAAGTGCATTTACTGATTACCTCTTTAGGATAAGGAGCAATGGTGAAATTCCAGGCACACCTGTATTCATTTTAAGCCATCTGGAAGTTTTTTGACATCCTTATTTCCCACAGTGTAAGTTTAGTGGTCCCTGAGCTGTTGTCTACCCTCCAAAATTGATTTTTAAAAGTCCCTTTTCAGAGAGGTTAACTTTGAAAAGTATTAGTAAAATCCATATTAAATTTGGCATTTTGCTAGGATATTTTTTTAAACAATTTATCATAAATTGATAAATGGTAAACTAACTGACAGAATAACTGGCAGTAAAATTTGTTGGGAGTAATACACTGTCAGCTATTTTCAAATCTCATTCTATAGATGACCACATTTTCTACCACCTCTTAAAGCTTACTTCTGTTAAGGTTAACTTGAAGATGTTACTAGAAAGTTAAATATGCTTTCCACCGTGAGTGAAAAGACTATCAGAAAAACAATGTCAGAACAAATACCTGTCATACTTCAATGGCAAAATGAATTTAATTCCTATTTCCAGTCATCAATCACTAACAGTCTGTCCTAGAAGACTGTCCTTCTCCATGTCCATCAAACTTAAGTGCATCTCATCTCATGTATGCTGCTAGAGCCTTGTGATAGAAAAGAATTAATGTTCTCAGCAAGCAATGCAGTATTCCAGTGGCAGGAAGAGAAAAAGAAAATGAGACTAAAGTCCAATTCATAGTCCATTCTAGGACCACACAAGCACTAAAGCTATCACTAGATCTTCCCAGGCACCATAACCTCTTTTTCCATTTTTCATAACCTCTCTTTGGACTTGAGACTTGCCATGTGGCAAGCTTCTAAGAGGACCAAAGGCAGATAATGAAGCCAGTCAACTACATTCTACCTATGGGCCAGCTTCCGACCATTAAGAACATTTGGTGTTCAGAAATGTCTTTTAAAAAGCATTCTTCATATAATCAACCCCTCTCCATAAAATAGATACTGGATACCTAAACAAATAACTAAATCTCCCTAAATTTCAGTTTCCTCATCTATATCATAAGATAATTATACCACTACTTTGTGATATTGTTGTATTAAACAGCATAATATATGTTTTACAGTGTTTGTCATTTACTTTGATACTTTAGCACAGACAGTGTGAATATTAAATATGTGACAGTGGGTTTTGGCGTTACTTCTAGGATCTGTCAGTTGCCCTTATAAGGATGCACAGATGGGTGCAAGGAGCCAGAGTTAAGCCAGAAAGGATCACGATCCAGAGGTGATGACAAGAGCTTCTGTTACTGTATCAGAACCACCTATGCTTTGATAATTAGCATAAAAAATGTCAAAAATTGGTTTTATTGATGAAAAACTGTGGCCTATTAACTTGCATTATAAATATTAAAAAATAGACTCAATTGGTCAAAAAAAATATATTTTAAAACACTCACATCTTTGCATTAACAGGGTTTGAGAATCTAGGAATCCTGTAGCCTGTCTGTACCCTGAGGGAAAGACTTGAAAATTTATACCTTAAAGAGTCCTGTTCAGCCATTGACTCATCCACAGGAGAAAAAAAAATAATTTAAACTGTTTTTTAAGAAGCCCAGGCTTTGAACTTATTAGAAAAGACTTTAAATAAACTGTCAAATACACTCAAAGACTTAAAGGAAACCATGGACAAAGAACTAAAGGAAACCAGTAGACTACTGCTTCAATAATTAGAATACCTAAAAGATAAAATCATGAAAAGATAAATAGAAACTGAAATGAAAAATCACTAGATGAGTTTAACATCAGATTGAAGAAGCAGAAGAAAGAGCAGAAGAATCAGTAAACTCAAAGTTAAGTAAGTTGAGATTATTCAGTCAGAGGAGCAGAAAGAGAAAGGAATGAATGAAAATGAATAGAGCCTAAGACACCTGTGGGACACCATCCAGTGTGTAAATATGCATAAGTAGATTCCCAAAGGGAAAGATGAATCACAAAGCTGAATATGCTCTCCACAGTCATAAATACTGTCCAAAAATCAGCATGAGAGTACATACCTGTCATACTTCCAGGGCACAAAGAATGTTAGAAGAAGTAATGGCCAAAAACTTCTCAAATTGGGTGAAAAACATGAATCTGCACATCTGAGAAGCACAACACACCTAGTCATGATAAATTCAAGGGTCTTTACAACGAGACACGTATAGTCAAATTGTCAAAAGTCAAAGACAAAGGGAGAATCTTGAGAGAAGCAACAAAGAAGCCACTCACCACGTACAAGGGATCCTCAGTAAGATTGATAACCAATTTGGAGAGAGGGGAAAAAAATGGTGTAGATGATGGAGACTCTGTTCATCCCTCTGGTGACCAATTCAAAGTTGTGACAGAAACAAGGAGCAAACAGCTAGGAAAATCGCCTGGGATCTAGATGAATGAGCCCTACAATTAAGGAGAGAAATAAGAAATCACCCTACAATGGGAGGAGGTAGAAGGGGGCGAGGACATGAGGTTGCCCAGTCCAGAGCTGCTAAATGGGACAGAGGCTGCGGCAGCAGCAGCCACAGTCACCTCTTCAAGGGGCCACATCCATGGGTGCACTTCTCTGTTGACAGACCTGCTCACTCTGAGCACCAGTGCCCGGTCAGCTGCACAGGGGGCACCAGAGACTTACAGGGGGACATTGAGTTATTGGAGTGAGAGCCAAGGCGAGACTCGCTCCATACAGAAGTACAAGCGGTATCCATTATTCCTCTGTTGAGCCTCCCCACTCCCAGTGTGAGGAGGCAGCACCGCCATAGCTGACATGTCATCAAACTGGATAACAGAGGTTGCTTGGCCCAGAGGATTCCCTGAAACTCCACCTCCCCCAATTTGTGGCCTCACTCAAGCCACACCCAGTTGTGTCCTTGGCAAGTCCTGTGCCAATGGCTGAGCAGTACCAAGACTCACACTGGTGGCAGCTGACCTCTTTTCTGGCATGGCTTCTTAAGCAACTATAAGCACAGCATCTGTGGATTGCTTGCTGAATCTAAACAGGTAGCCTCAGAGGGGCACAGGCTGGGGCTAAACTTGGCCTGCAGCTAAACCCCTCTCAGGACTGTGCCACTGGACACCTACTGCACAAAGCCACACAGTAATAAGACCGGGAGACTTAGGAGTTTTGCTTAGTACATAGAAACAGAAACAGAAAAGCAGCCAAAATGGGAAGACAAAGAAGCAGAAACCATATGACAGAACAGAACATAAATCAAGGAAAAATGGAGTCAAGCAATCTCAGATTCAGAGTTCAAAACACTGGTTATAAAGATGCTCAATGAACTTATGGGAAGTGCAGATGAATTCAGTGAGAACTTTAATAAAGAGATTTAAAAAACCATAAAAATGGAAATGGAAATTATAAAAGAGAATCAGTCATTAATGAAGAATACATTATCTGAAATGAAGAGTATATTAGAGGGAATCCACAGAGTGGAGGAAGAAGAGGATCTAAACACCATACAGAGGATGGGGAAGCCAAGGACACCCAACCAGAATGGCAAGAAAAAAGTAACCGAGAATAAAATAAAAATTTAAGGAGTCTATTGGACAAAATTAAGGATAACAACATTTGTGTCATAGGGGTACCTGAAGGGAGAGAATAAGACGTTGAATATATATTTGAAGAAAGGGTGATGGAAAACTTCCCTAACTTGGTGAAGGAAATAGACATACAACCACAGGAAGCTCAGAGAGTCCCAAGAAAAAGGAACCCAGAGAGGCCCACACAAGACACATCATGATTAAAATACCAAGGTTAAATACAAAGAGAGAATCTTAAAAGAAGCAAGAGAAAAGCAGTCAGTTACCTACAAGGGAGCACCCATAGGACTTGCAGCTGATTTCTCAAAAGAAACTTTGCAGGACAGAAGGGCTTGGCACAAAATTCTCAAAATGATGAAAACCCAGGATCTACAACCAAGACTTTATCCAGCAAAGCTATCATTTAGAGTCGAAACCCAGATAAAGAGCTTCCAGACAAAAATAAGCTAAAAATTCATCAACACAAAGCCAGTATGACAGGAAAAGTTGGAGGGACTTCTTTAAGAAGAAAACACATGTCAAAAACAGGAAAAAGAATGGTAACAACTACATTCCTATCAATAAGTACCTCAAATGGAAAAGAATGAAGCGTTCCAACCAAAAGACAGAGTGGCTGAATGGATAAGAAAATAAGGCCCTCATATGCTGCTACTAGAAACTCACTTCAGATTAAAAGACACACACAGATTAAAAGGAGGGGATGGAAAAAGATATTGCCTTGATGGGCCTAGAGGGTACTGCACTGAATGAAATGGGTTGGATAGGAAAAGACAAATATCACAAGATTTCACATGCATGTGTAATCTAAAGAACAAAATCAACAACAACAAAAAATGGAAACAAACCCATAGATACGGAGAATATTTGAGGGCTACCAGATGGGAGGTGGGGCGGGAGGTGTTGGTGAAAAAGGGCAAAGGGATTAAGAAGTACAAATGGATAGATACAAAATTGTTATGGAGGTATAAAGTGTATAAGGAAAATAGTCAACATGTAAAAAATATGTAAGGGGGAAGAGGGATACCTTATTTAGTGGGGTGACCACCCTGTGAGTTATATAGATCTCTATGCCATACAACTGAAATGGATACCTTATTGTATGCCATTACGATTGAAAAAAACTCATTGAAGTATACAATGTAAATATAAGCAACTAATTGTCTACTACATTTCAATAAAGATGGGAAAAAATCATAGCCAATTTTTTTCAGAAAAAGTAGAGGTAGTAGGACATCATATTTAAAGTTTTGAAAGAAAAATAACAAATCATATATCCATATCTAACAAAACTATCTTTCAAAAATAAAGGAAGTCTATTGGTCAAGGTGATGGACAGGCCACTGAATGCAAGGTCAGGGCCACAGCAAATCAAGCCTCCACCTTGCCCCAAGAGTAGAAGCAATAGAAAGTAGGATGGAGATTCTTTCATCCAAATAAAATCACCTGAAACACAGTGCCAGGAAACAAGCATGAAAGATGCTTACTGGAAGGGAGGTTAAAAAAAGGGAGTAACTGTGCATGGTATTGCATCCTCTTAAACTGCAGACAATTCTTTCCTCCCAGCTCCTATAGTGCTTTTAGTTTGTGCTACTTAATACTGACAAAATTGACGAGTATCTGTGGAATACCTTCTAAGCTGGATCTGCATACAATAGTAGAATTTGGAAGGGCACAGGAGATACTAGCAAGCACAGTTGACCCTTGAAGAACACAGATTTTTTTCAATAGGCATACAGTTGGCTCTCTCTGTCCTTGGATTTTGCATCCACAGATTCCAACCTGTGGATGGAAAACAGTATTTTTGATCCATGGTTGGGATCCACAGATGCTGTAAGTTATACTCTGATTTTTCAAGTACAGGGGTGTGGGGATCAGTGCCCTAACCCCCACTTTATTTGAGGGTCAATTGTACAGTGCCTGCCCTTTAAAGAGCTTTATAAAGTTGGGGAGAGCAGTTATTTATATCCATGGAACAATGAAGCCAGGATATAGGGTATTAGATAATAAAAGGTTAAGTTATGTAGTGAAGAATAGGCAACATAAGAGGTCAAAAAAGAGGTAGGGAGAAAAGGAATTCATTTAATCCTAAAAATACCCTCTGAGGTAGAAACTAGTATCATTTCCATTTTACAGATGAGGAAACAAATTGAGAAAGATTATGCAAATTACCAAGGGAACATAGTAAGTGATGGAGTCAGGAGATCAACTGAGATCTGTCTGAATCTAAAAGGAGTAAATGAAGAATGATTCCTGGAGGATCTAGGGCTTGAACCAGGCCTTAAAAGATGGGAAGGGCCTGAAATTTGTAGCACCTTGAAAACAGGTAGGAACTTGGTAACCATCAAAAAGCATTGTGCAGAGTTACATAATGAAGTTTGTATCTTAGGAATGAGTCGACAGTGATATGCAGAATGAGCCAAAAAAAAATGAAAGACTGGAATCAGGAAGCCAGCTAGGTAGCTGTTACAGAATACAAGCATGCAATTTTGTGAGGTAGCCTGAACCAGGATAGAAAGGTATAGTGGAGTAGAATTAAAATATCCCAGGGAGAAAAATGCAGGGCAAGGTGACTTTAAAAATAGGGATAAAAAGAGAGATAAGAAAAGATTCCAAGGATTTGAGCCTGAAATACCCTGAGAATGCTGGCATCACATGATGAAAATAATGTCATCAGGAGAAGCAGGCTGGAACCCTTGGTTTAGAACCAATAGAGATGGAGATATGGACCAAAAAAATCCAAGTTTAAATGCCAGGAGACAGTTAAAGAAATAGGTCAGGAGCTCAGATGAGGTCAGAGCCAGAAACATCAATCTCCATGTAGAAGAGCTAGTTGAAGTCATGAATGTTGATTAGTTACTGTAGCAGACATTATGGTTTACATACCAAAAAGCTATTCCTCATTTCTTCCTTGCTTATAGAATCTCAATTTTGTTCTCTAGCAGACACGTGTGTTCTTAAGGGAGTCTGGTGTCGGGAGCCATTTTGAGACACTGAAGAAGTCACGTAGTTTACAGGCCATAAAGAAGTTACTGAGACTGCTTAAACAATGGTTCTAGGAAGCAGGGATTTGAGTTAAACATTACTGACCCTGAAGGAGAGGTTTGCCTCCTAAAGTAATCCTTATAAGATAGTGGAATGTTTTACAAATAGCTAGGATGTTTGAACCCTGAGGGAAGGATGTATAGGAACTTATGTAAATGTCAGCATTCCTATGGTAATGTCCTCTGTGCCTTGCTATTGTGTTCGAAAAGAAATATAAGGGCTATGCTAAATAAACTCGAGGCTGCAGCATTGACTGTATGCCCTCCCGAAGCGCTTTCCTGTCTTCTTCTTTTTTCCTTAGGCTTCACTCCTCTTTTAGGTGCTGTTCGACTTTAGCCGGCTGGCTCCGGCAGTCTGGGAACTCTTCTGCTCCAGAGGGGAAAATCAGAGGGAATGGTCTAAGCCAGTGGTTCTCAACCTTGGTTGCACGGGGCAATCACCTGGGGAACTTTTAAAATGTTGACAGCCAGGTCCTATAGTCAAAGTTGAGATCCATTGAGATCCATTGGTCTAAGCCAATCGTGGTAGTTTCATTCCTCTTGTCAGTGATTGATTTGGGTAATCCTAGCTGATGGGCCCTGAAAGGAAGTCGGGTGAGTGCATGTAAGATAAGTTTTTCTTACTCAAAATTAAATGCACTGCAGGAAATATTTTTTTAAAAAAAATGAATATCATCATTTCTACATGTGATGCATGGAACTGCTGCAACCATCTTGCAATTCCAAAAGGGATATGCAGATGAAAAGATGGAAGACAACTGGGTTCTTAATGAGGTCCTTGAGCTGCTGAATTGATCAGTTCTTGAATCTCCATACATTTAGGTATCTTGTTATAAGAAATATTTGTCCTTACTGTTTAAGTCATGTTGAATTTTCTGTTACTTGTAGCTGAAAGCATCTTAACTAGAAACACATATAGATGCCTCTGCCATGGGTGTGCATATATTTTATAGTAAATGTTACACTATATTGTATTCATTGATTTCCTGTCTCCTTCCCTAGTTTTTAAGTTCCCAGAAGACAAGGATTTTGTCTAATATATTTCTGTATCCCTAGAGCAAACATAAATATTTAAACATTTTTTAAATGTTTGATGGATGAATGAAAGAGCACAGGAAGAGGAGAGTGTC
This sequence comes from Eonycteris spelaea, assembly GCA_003508835.1. Taxonomy (NCBI): domain Eukaryota; kingdom Metazoa; phylum Chordata; class Mammalia; order Chiroptera; family Pteropodidae; genus Eonycteris; species Eonycteris spelaea. The sequence continues at coordinate 47,247 of PUFA01000872.1, read as the reverse complement.
AACAGCTGTGTCTGCAGGAGAATCCACAATTAGGATGAAGAAGAAAAAAAGAGGAAGCCAGGAAATAAAAAGAGGTGTGGTCAAGGGATAGAAGGAAAACTAGCATAGGGCTGAATCATGAGAGCCAAAATATTTTTTAAATAATAATAATACATTAAGATTGTCATTGTCAGTGGGTACAATACAAACATAGGAGTGAAGAAAAGGCTATTGAGATTTGGTGAGAAAGAGATGCCTGGGAACCTCTAGTATGTATTTTTCCAAGCAGACCCAAAACTTCATGAGAAATTTTTCTCAACAATCTAAGTTACTTGTCCTCTGCAATGGAATCTTCTGCAAAATTGGTGCTTAAGCTGAAATTGTTATTTTTAGTCAGTGCAGCAGGATATAATGAAATCTCAATAACTCCATCTTCAGTTTGGTTTCTGGTGATATCATCAGTTTTAGGGGCTCCATACCCAACAGAAAATAGATCAAAGTCAAGAGCTATTACCATCATCATGAAAAAAAGTAAAATATCTTTAGAGGAAGAAAAAAAGAGATCAAATTTTCTCTGCAAGAAAGTGAAGAACTTTGGGTATCAATTTCTGCCAACACAGCACAGCATCTGTCACAAATACGTCAGGTGGCATGAAAAGGTTACATGCTTGCAGCCTTACTTTCTTGCTTACAAGTTGAAAGGAGTTTCCCAGGATGGCAACACTCTCATTTAAGACATTATGGAGTCCTAATTTCCATTTTAAATGATAGATTATCTCTACTTTCCATTAAACAAGTAACTTTAACCCATTGTCATGGAATTCTTCTGCATGACTTTGGCCTCTGAGAATAGTCTGTTTCTGGGAAGGAGTCTTGGGGAAAGTCCCCATCTTCAGTGCACAAGTCCTTCCTCTTTTTCCACCCAGGAGTTTTTGCCACTGCCTAACAAGTGGAGAACATTAGATTTTATAGATAAGTACCCTCTGAGAATTCTGTGAGATCTGTAATAGCACATTCTAACCTCTAAACAGCTGAGAAATGTCGAGAAGCCCCCAAATCCATTGAAATTTAACTTCAGCACAGTCTCAGAAGAGTAGGATTGTATTAGCATGTTTAATACTGTAGTCCAGTGTTTCCCATTGTTCCCTGTGGTAGGTAAAATAATGACCCCCACACACACCCTAAGATGTCCACATCCTAATCCCTAAAATTTACAAACATGTTACATTACATGGCAAAAAGGATTTTACACATGTAAGTTAAATATCTTGAGATGAGATTACCCTGGATTACCCAGCTGGGTCCAATGTAATCACAAGAGTTTTATAAGAGTGACACAGGAGTGTCAGAGTCAGAAGATGTGATGACAGAGTAAAGGGAAGAAGGAGAGAAAGAGTGATTTAAAGATGCTATGCTGCTAGCTTTGAAGACAGAGAAATGTGGGTGGCACCTAGAAGTTGGGAAAAAAAACAAGTAAGCAGATTCTCCCCCAGAGCCTCCAGAAAGAACACAACCATACTGATACCTTGATTTTAAGACTGCTGAACTACAGAACTGTAAGATAATATATCTGTGCTGTTTTAAGCCACTAAGTTTGCAAATTTGTTATGGCAACAATAGGAAACTAATACAAGTGCCATCATCACTTCTTTTGAAAAATACAACTAAGTGGTCAAATAAATTTGCAGTTTCTAGGCTTCTTTTGGAAATTTACAGTGCACATTGGTTCACTAAAGGCCCTAAGAAGTCCAATGTAAAAGAGATCTATTTAAGTTTAACCCAGTGTTGACCATGGAAAAAAATTTTTAGCTGCAACCATCAATTATCACCCTGCAGAAAAATGTTCCTTTCTCAGGATGTTAGTTTGAGTTAATATTGTGATAACTCATTGCATGTTAATTTGACTGAAGCTGAAGATAGATGTGTTAGTGTGGAGATAGAGGTTAGTGTGGAAATCTAGAAGTTGGTGAGTCAAAGAACAAGAAACTCTGCCGGAGCCAGCCGGCTAGAGTCAACAGCACCTAAAAGAGGGGGGTGAAGCCTAAGGAAAAAAGAAGACAGGAAAGCGCTTCGGGAGGGCATACAGTCAATGCTACAGCCTTGAGTTTATTTAGCATAGCCCTTATATTTCTTTTCGAACACAATAGCAAGGCACAGAATACATTACCATAGGAATGCTGACATTTACATAAGTTCCTATACATCCTTCCCTCAGGGTTCAAACATCCTAGCTATTTGTAAAACATTCCACTATCTTAAAAGGATTTCTTTAGGAGGCATACCTCTCCTTCAGGGTCAGTAATGTTTAACTCAAATCCCTGCTTCCTTGAACCATTGTTTAAGCAGTCTCAGTAACTGCTTTATGGCTATAAGCTACGTGACTTCTTCAGTGTCTCAAAATGGCTCCCAACAAAACTCTCAATGTTTTGCTCAACTGTCCAAGAAAGCTCATTCTCACATACAAATATTTGAGTATTTAGTCCCTGCTCTCTGATGTATCCCCAGGGTCAGACTATCACAGTGGACAGCAGATGCCATTGAGATAATCCAAATAGTTCGCTAGTTCTCATTCCTTGTTTTCCAAACAACTCTCTGCTATCATTAAGCTTCCCTTTCAAGTCTGACCTGACTGGCATGCCAATTCCAATCTGATTAACAGTTATCTGTACCCCTGGAAATAAATAAATTGGAATTCTGACTTTGTATCTCATCCTTTGTGATTTAGGTTTGGTCAGCTTGAGTCTATCTCCAGAAGATTACTGACATCTAAGTATCTCTGATAAAATTCAGTTTCTGGGCCTAACTAATACCCTACATGGTCCTGCCTAAATTGCCAGACAGAGAAACTTTCTTAATGACACCTCACCCTGCCTCACTCCTCAAATTGTCACAATCCCTCTTGGGGACAATTTCCTTGTCCATAGTAGCTCTATTACTTTGTCTAGGAAAAAGTCATTGAAAGTGCATTCGGTTGACTGAGTTTACCTGTAGGACAAGGTTGAGTAGTAGTGGATATGAGCAGGAAAGGGCTACAGTGGCAAAGAACAAGGAACAACTTGGGACAGATATGGAGATCCTCCCTTTGGATCAATACCATGAGTGTAAATGAGGCTACCACATCCATTTCCTATACTGGTAGAGGGAGGAGGTGAGAGCAGAGGTGACAAGTAGTACCATGTACCAATTCTGATCACTTCATGGAAGCCAGGTGGAATGCCGAGTTAAGGTGTTATGGAAAGCTACTGTCTTCCCAATACTTTATTTCAAGGACTTCTCCTTTCCCTTCTTCTATCCACATGGTATCAGTGGGAGCTGCATACAATGCGATACACAGCCCTTTGTCTATGGTTTTGTAAATCCCTTTTTTTATGGGTTACATTCAGTTAGCAAAAGTTGATCCCCAAGAGAATGAGTTCATGGCTGAACACCCAACCCAAACTGAGCTAATAAATTCATTCGAAGGGGATTTTAGAATTAAGAAAGAGATTAGTTTATCTCTCTGGATGGTCAGGTTCATAACATGTAAAACTTGTGTGATATTAACTGCCATATTTTCCTCCGTATGGACTGGAAAGAGAAAGCTGGTCTAATGTAAGAGAGAAGAATGAAACACATACAAAGAGGTGCAAAAGCAAATGGTAGAGGGAGAAACCAGATAGTATTTATTCCATGGTTCCAGTTTATCTCTGAAAATAACATATTCAGAAAGTTGGGTTCCGTGAGACATCCCTAAACTCATATTTTTAAAAATCTCTTCTCTTTAATTTATAAAATTAGGATGATAACTCTACTTTCTATGGTTGATTTAAAAAAGTGTAAATTTATAAATTTACAAAGCCTTTAGAACCCTGCCTGACATATAGTAAGTGGTAGATGAGGATTTATTTAAAAGCTTTTCTGTCACTTGCAACCAAGAACACCCTAGCTAATGAAAAAAGGATACAAAGGGCATGCCTAGCCTCAATGGGAAAGAAGGCTGTGATCAAAGTGTCTGCCATGAGAGCAGAAGGGGGAGGCAACTATATATCATATAAGAAGTACATTCCACTTCACCAACAATTAAGGATACAAATTTTTAACATTTAATGTTCAAATTATTATGACTGAGTTTTTATATGCCCATATTGACAGGAAATTCAGCCTTTATCTTGGGTTCCCTTAGAACACATGGTTTCAGCTACATTACTTGAGACCACTTTACAGCCTTGGCTGCTGACTAGATTGCGTCCAAAGGACGATGGGATATGGTTGCCCCAGACAAATGTTTTAAGAGAAATAGGCTGGGGTTCTTCTAACTCTTACACATGGATCTTTGCTTATGGCTTAAACTTGACCCCAGGAGGGGCTGTGTTGAGGCATATTCTGGAATCGGCAGCTTCAAAGACTTGGCAGAAATGTCATCCAATCCCCCCTTACACCACAGGAACCCAGTGCAGAGGCCAGCCAACTGATCCTGTCTCCTATCCTCATAGTGCTTTTTATCTCAGTTGTTTTATTGCCCTTTCCCAAACTCTGGAATGAGCCAGGATCATCCTAATCCATCCCAACATGTTACACTAACTTTGGACCTCAAACAGAAAGGGTCAAGATCTTAGTCAGAAATTCAATATCTCAGGAGCGCTCCTCTGGTTGCTAGATGGGATGCTGCCGATTCATGAAGCACTTAATAAAGCCAATTATAGCTTCAAAAATAAATTAATGAAAGAAATTCAGTATCTCAATCTCAGTCTCAAATAGAAGTACTGGTACTTGCCCCAATTCCCACCCAACAATTATCAGTATTCTAGTCAACAGGCATGCAGGGCTTTAGTTTTTGGAACTAAAGGGTTATTCTGGTGACTTGCCCAAAATAAAGAAAGAAAGCCTCAAAGTAAATAAATGTCTCAGCTAAAAACTGCCAGTAACTTCCAAATGGCAGCTTCCTTGCTTAGGAAATAAAAGAGACCCTCTTCACTGGAACCCCTAACACGTGTTTGGCATTCCTGAGTTAGACAATGATATGCAGGAAGGTAGAAGAGTTAAAGTTAATGAAGGTGATATAGGGAAGAGGCATAAAAACTATACAGATTGACTAAATATTAAACCAGGTAGTATCCAGAGCCCATTACATACTGCTAGACATGGGAATCTGGCTGATCAGCATAAGGCCAGACCATGGGGAACCTAAAGGAAAATCCTTGCTGAGGTTACCAATAACTATTTCTCCATGCCCTTAATGCTGCATACCCATCCCCAGAAGGAAAACGGATTTAAACTGAATTTCTCGAACTCAGGGCTTTCTCATTCTCTGACTCTGAAAGGAGTCCACGTCTCCGTGGAGTGTTATCTCTTCTCTAATAAATTTTCCTTTTTGTCTCTAACTCTGGAGCACACTTGAATTTTTTCCTGTGCATAGTCAAGAACCCTCTTTCTACCTATAAGACTTGAATCTCCACTCAGGGGGGATTAGCCCCATCCTGCATCAGAGGTACAAACTATACTGAAAGCAACAAATCCAAATCACAATTTTGTTTATCACCAACCTAATACAGTCCAGAGGGATTATGCAGAGAAGTAGCTGAGAGCTAGCATAGGTGAATACATACTCCTTGAAGGAGCACTGCCAGGAAGCCCACAGACCCCACCATAAGAGGTTTGCAAAGCTTTCTGCTTGCTTATTATCAACCTGGCAACAAGAGGTTCACTCCCATTGGATCTGTTTACTGAGGTTGTGCTAGAGCAACAGTTCCCAAAGTGTGCTCCCCAGACCAGCAGCAGCATCTGAGAACTTGTTAGAAATGCACATTTGAGGGCATATCCCCAGACTCACTAAATTAGAAACTCTGAAGGTGGGCCCAACAGTCTGTGTTTTAATCACCTCCAGGTGATTTTGATGCATGCTCAAATGTGATGGCATAGATCTACTTTAATCAACAAGCTCTGGGCTTTCTGCTAAGGTGGAGGTGGGAGTGGGGTTGCCAGATAAAACACAGAACGCCAAGTTAAATTAGAATTTCAGATAAACAACACTAATTTTAGTGTAAGTCCAAAATCTTGCATGGGATATATTTATTATTCATTTTATTATATATGTATAAAAGTATATGTTGTATATCTGAAATTCAAATTAACTAGGTATCCTGTATTAGTTGTCAAATCTGGCAACCCTAGAGTTGGGGAACTCCAGGCAGGATGATGTCACAAGCCTAGCCCTTGAAGGGAGCAGAATTTGTACCCCAAAATGTATCTTTTTGGCATAAGGATTATTTGGGGCTAAGAAACAGCAGACATAGGGAAAACTCTGAAAATGGAGAAGTTACCCTTCTGTAAGAGACATTAACATTTATAAAAGAAATCTCCATTTGTAAGGGTGTCTCCTTTCCAGTACCTGAAAAAAGATGACTAAAACTATTGAAACTCTTATCAATGGAGAAGGCAATATTTTAAATCTGCATTAACAACCATACCCTCATTAATTATGCTTTTCTGATAACCTCCCATAACTGCCTCATCTTTTGTCTTTAGCTGGAGATGGTATTTAAAGTGATGGCTCAGGCCATTTTAGAGTTAGTTTTCCTGGGTATCTCCATGTATACAAGAGGTATACATGTTATTAAACTTGTTTTTCTCCTGTTAATCTCTTTTCATTATGGGGGGGGGGCGGTTCAGCCAAAAACCTAGAAAGGTAAAGGAAAATAATTTTTCATCTCCTAAACCCTCAATAGTCCTCCAGATCAGTTAGGTGTGCAAAGTTTGACATAAATCAGAAAACAATTACAAAGAGCATGTACTTGAGAGTGTAAAACTTAAATTTCAGGGAATTCTAAGCAAACACAAAGGATGGGGGCGGGGCGGGGCGGGGGCGGGAGTGCTGTAGGATAAACTGGAATAAAATTTAGGAATTGAATTTGAGTTCATGGTTCAGACTCCAGGGGTCCCAGCTGCAGTAGTTTCTGGCAATAAGACCTGTATTTTTTCTCTCTCTCTCTCTGACCAAACTCGTGCCTGTACCCATAAGGCACCTTTGTGTGAATTAGAAAAAGGCTCCATTTCCTTGTGATGCAGGACAGGGCAAATTTCCCCAATTTGGGGGAGGGGGGGGAGACCAAGCCCTGCACCAAGAAGAGGGTCCTTTGGCTGAGAGTGTAGAAAGAATTGAACACACATGCCAAAGTTAGTCAAAAGGAAAGTTATTAGAAAAGAGGGGGTAACACTACAAGAGCATGGTCTCCTCTCAGAGGCAGAGAGTGAGAGGGACCCCAGAGTTCAGGGAATTCAGTTTAAATATCATTCTTTAGTTCCCATTTCCTTTGATATGAACGTACGGTGAGGAAGGGGAAGGGGAAAAGTATGTAGCCTGAAAAGGTAAGAATATGTAGGCTAAAGGCCTGCTGGCTGGCAGGTCTCAGCCTGTAATTCATAGGTGCCCCATTTTTTCACCATAGGGAATGAAGGATTTTATTTGTATAGGGCAGCCACTTAAAGATTGTTGTTGTTCCTGTTTCCTCTTCCACCGGTGTGGGGAATGGGTTGTTAGCAATCCCAGCAGAAATCTTCCTTTTTTCTGCAGATGTCCTCCTGGCCTGGCTGCAGAGCTGATCAACATGTTGCAGTCTCTGAATGTAGCTTAACATTTTAGTTCTCTTGCCTCTTCCCTATATTACTTGGATCACTTGAGTGCACAGCTTGGTTCATGGATCCCAGGCTAAAGTTCAGCCCCCACTCACCTGCTCAGCTAGGCACAAGCTGCACAATCCTTTGTGGAAGCTCTGAGCCTACTGCTCTTTGTGACAGATCTGCCTATTTGCCAGCTAACTTGGACCCATTCCAATTGCTTACACTCTGTTTCAGTGTCCTGGCCATCAGAATGGAACCCTGCCCCCCACCACCCAAGACTCGGTTTTCTAAAGCCATGTTTGTCAGAAGCATCGTGTGCAAATTCCTTTGTTCATAATGGTAGCATTCAAGTTGAATTGCACATGAAATTGTCTGGCTAAAGAAGCGGATTTCTTGATGTAAAAGGGTGCAAGATAAGTTAAAGGATCTGATTAGTTAATAAGAATTCTAAGTAGTGAAATTCCATATTAGCATAAAACAATTTTTTGTTAAGAGCATGTGCAGCACCAGAGCTAAAGAATTATTTTCTTCCTATTGTTTCTTGTTAAAGCATTTTGTTCTAAAATAGTATCACAATAAAACACTCCAATGTTTGAATTATAGTATATTAAGTCATGACTAATTGCATTGATTTCCATTCAGGATTTTTAACATCTGTGTGGTAATTATCTTAATCTAATTTGTTATGCGGAATACAATCAATGTTGTGTATGTTAGTGTTTAGGACCCCCAACACAATTTCCTGTAATAAAATAGAATGAAATACAAAGGTAGCTCAGGTGGAAAGACAGGCACATCTTTTATAGACATCAAGCTCCCTCTCTTGGTCTCCAAAAGTGGCGACCAAAAGTGGCGGGGCGGGGGGGGGGGGGGGGGGAGAGCAGTAGAGACCAAGCAAATTTAATTAGCATTTTAAAAGGAGGCCCAACAAAGAGAAAGTGTGCACTGCACTCTTGAGAATGAGCAAGAACAAGCTGTATTAAACCCTCGGGAAGATTTTTTTTCTAACAGGCTGTGGCTTTCAGAAGCTGCCAGAAATAATGTCCTGGCCTCACCTGATAGTGAGCCAATGAGACTGTGCTCTGCTGACATGGTGTTATTTCAGTAAGGATTACTTTACATCTTACCTGAGAGTCGGGGTTTAGCTTTAAACCTTTCATCTTTCTGCCATTTTAGGAAAAGTAACTTTGCCTAATATCTCCCAGAAAGTCATAGGAATCTGGGGCACTAAGTATCTAATCAGACTTTAGGCACAGGCAAAGGAAGCAGCTATGTCTGTGAAACTTGAAGGGATACTAATGAGCCTACCCCTACCACCTACACACACACACACACACCCGCCCCTTGCTGCCCCCTCTCAGATGTCTGAATGTACTTTGGGACATCCAGTCCTTTAACTTCTGGATTTGTCCCCCTTTAAAAAAAAATGTCAAACTGCCTCATCAAAACCACAAACTTTAGTGAGCAGTACTTAACCAGTCTCTTTCTGAAAGAGTAGAAAGGTGAGGGTACCAGATGTCTGAGGGGAAACAGGCCCTGAAGGGGTAAAAAAGGCCTGATGAGCAAAGGTGGCAGATATTACAAGTGATGAGTACACAAGTCCTGGCAAGCTCCAAGGTTGGAGGAAGCCCATGTCTATGGGGAAAGGGAGCAAAGTAGACATCAGACCCCACTTCTAGCCTCCACTACTCATCTACGTACCCAGTCCCCAATAACTAGTTCCCATTCCCTGTCTGTTGCCTTCTTTGTCCATAGTGTAAGCCCATGGGTCTCCAACCTTGCTGATAATGAGAATCACCAAGGAAAGCTTATTAAATATATAGTTGCCTCATCTTCTGATCAATTCAGATTTAATAGGTATGGGATCTGGCCCAGGCATAGCTATTTATAAAGCTGCTCCCAGATGATTCTAATGGATAGGTCCATTGGCAACCACTGGGATCAGCTAAGGATTGCCACCAGGTGTACCTGCCTATCAAAATTTGCCTAAGTAAATAGAGGTTTCAGTGGTATGGCAAAGCCAGATATAAGGACCAAAACCATACCCCAGAAGAGTAGGCCTGCAAATGATTCTCTCCTTGACCAAAGTTTGGTCAGGCTCCTCTAAGTCCTTATTTCAACTAGGCCTCATCTTCGGCCCTGTTCTTGGTCTGCCTTTGTCAAAGAATTCTGCTAAGTCAGTTTAGTGGAAAATCCTCCCACCTGAGATATCTGATCACCCTTGATATCTGATCAAGTTCTTCATCCCCTACCTTTGATTTCTAAGTCCTTGGCTTACCCTTAGCAATAATCCTGTTAAGTCAGTTTAGTAAGAATTTCCTCACCTTTGATATCTGTCTTGGTCAGCTTGGGCTGCTATAATAAACCACCACAGACTGGGTGGCTTAAACATTTATTTCTCACAGTTCTGGAGACTGGGAAGTCCAAGATCAAGAAGCTGGCTGATTCAGTTCCTGGTGAGAACTCTCTTTTTGGCTTGCAGGAGGCCACCCTTTCACATGAAGAGGGGGAGGGGAGAGGAAGGAGAAGGAGGAGGGAGAGTGAGAGGGAGGGGAGAAGAGTGGAGGAGAGAGGGGGAAAGCGAGAGCTAGCTCTGGTCTCTCTTCCTCTTCTTAAAGGGAAACTAATCCCAACATGGGGACCCCCACCCTCACGACCTCTTCTAAACCTAATTAGCTCCCAAAGGCCCCACCTCCAAATACTTTCACTTTAGGGATAAGAGCTTCAATATATGAAGTGGAGTGACATCAACATTCAGTCCATAACAACATCTAATCAAGTTCCTCTTAGTAATTTTGCATCCACGGAATCCTTAGTCTGCTCATTTGCTATACATCCCCACTTGTATTAGGAGTCGAGTTCAGTCTCACTCACTTATTGAAATAGTCTTGAAGAAAATCTTTACCATTTTAACAAGTATCAGAATAATTTTTCTTTAACAGGCCCTTAAGGAAAAAACTACCTCTGCCAAACACTAGGGATCCATTCAGCCAGCTGCTTTCTAGTCAGTCAAGGCCTACTGCAGCTCATTAAACAGGACCCCAGTGGCTCTAATATATGAGGTGCCTAATATATAAACAGTAAAGACTCTAAGGATTAGCAGTCCTTGATTGGAATTTGTTGGCAGTATCTGTGAGCAAAGTCATGAAATTCCCATTATTCAAACAAGTATTTACTGACCATTTACTCTAGGTCTTGCCCTGGGCTAGGAACTGGGGAATAATACTAGGCCTTTTTCCTCTCAAAACTCATAGAAAAGCAGCATAGGCAGACAAGTAAACAGACGATTACAACACACTCGAGGACTATGACCATCCTACTGTAACCATTTGCTGGAATGTGAGGAGCCAGCTATATTAATTGGCACCAAGTCTTTGTTGGATTACATCTCTGAGGTAATGCCTTCACTTTATTTACCTCTATAGAGCTTCTTCTGCTTCCTGCTTGTCCTTCCATAGCTAACATCTGCCTATAAAATAAAGCCCAAACTTATTAACCTGTCATTTCAAGCACTCTATGGTCCTGAAAGGTTACCTGCATCCCCATGAGCATTGTCAATCAGCAAGGCATGCTGGACATTATCTCAGGAAATTAAAAGACAGAGTAGCACAGAACATTCCCTTGATTCCTGTGTCTACACTGTTCTCAGTAGACCTCAGCCAGTGGTGTGCAAGCACACACACACACAAAACCTGAAGGGGATTTCTGATGGTGGGGATGGGAGGAAGCTGAAAAACAAGAGTCAGAAGAGAGCCCAGAGAAGCTGATAGTGCTGTCAACCCCTCTAACCTCATGAAGGAGCACGTCGTGCCAGCTGTGGTGCTTCCCTTTTCCAGGAACCAAACTTCTATATCCTCTCCCAAAGGCCTAAAAAAAGAGACAACAGGATGAACTACTAGAAGCTTCAAGAAACAGAAAGATAGTCAGATATCTGGGATTCCAGTCAGGCACCACTCAAACAGTATCTTGCCAAGAAACCTTGAGGTCTCTCCAAGCCTCTACTTCCTCACCGTTGAAATGGAAATGATACTTCCATTCTCCCTACCTCATAGACAACAGGTAAGAGAGACCAAGAACTTGAAAATGATCTATAAACTGCAGCTGGCCATTCAGGCATGAGGGCTTATTATTACTATTCTGATGGGCCCTGCAAAGCACATTGAAAAGGTTTTACAACAATACACATGAGGACAACAGGTTGCTTCCAAAACTAGGTACAAGGAGAGGGGACAGCACTGATTCAGACATGGGTTCTCCAAGTTGCCTTTCACCCAGGGGCTGGGTACTTGGTGAGATAAATAGCCTCTGCCACCACCCTCCTTCACCCCCTGTCAATATGGCAGTAAAGTACCTGCTGTATCGACCACAGGTGCCAAGACCTACCCATAAATAACCACTCAGTGGCCTCCTCCTTTCTTTTCGAAAATTTGTCATTCTTGAAACCCTGGTCCTGGCCTTCCCTGAGAAATATCTATTTATAGGAGGCATAATGCCAATAAATAGTGTGTAAACCTTTCTTCCTTTCTGAATTTGAACATGTAGACAGGGCCACAGGCTCAAGAGCAAACTGCAGTGTGTCTGGAGTGTTTGCAAATTTTCAGCAAACTACTCCCCATCCATCAAAACGTTGCCGCCCTACACTCTTAACAGGGCCCTGAAGGGAGAATGGGAAACACTGGCCACGATGATGCTGACATGATGGTTGCCAACAAGTAAACAGCACACTCTCACTCTGAAAGGATAGTCATAGCAGACTTCCTTTGGGGTCAGAAGGAGATATATTTCAGGGATGGAGGGCATAGAGCCTTGTCACTTTCTAGATAGCCACTTGCTGGTAAAGAGGACCTTACTTTGTTAGGCCTCTGAATACCCACATGAATCTCCTTCAGTAATCATGGTCAATAACTTGACTGCTGACCCCAGCCCTGGGGAATTTTGCGGTAATGCCTATCAATCAGTGTAGCCAAGGAAAACTGCTGCAGACTTCAATTCTGTGGCTCTTGTTTGGAAGCTTTTCTTTTTCCCCTTACTGTAGGCAACACATCACACTGAATTGATAAGGGCCCAGGTCTAGAGATAAGAGTAGCAATGGGCAAGCAGCCGGCACCCCTTAACACCTTTCTTTTCCCTGCCATGACTTGAGGCCTCCAGAAGGGGTCTGCAGGCCTAACACAAAAGTCCCAGCAGAATCTATGGCTCTTCAAACATCAAAGCATCACTAGAGGCCTGAAGTTATGTGAAGCTGGCAGAGATGGATAATTAGTAGGAGAGACTTAGATCAGAGTTTAAAGCCAGGTTTAAAAAGGGCTGAAAATGCTATCTTGTTCACCAGTCACGCTAAAAAGGGGAATGAGTCAGAAAATTGGATAGAAAGATAAGTGGAAATCAACCCAGGAACATAGGGAGATATAGTCAGATTATGCTCTTGTTGCGGGATTCTCCAACAGAGAGGATACCGAGGCTACAAACAGGAAGCAGCTTTTATTGGGCTCAGCAGATTATTATCCAAAGGCCGAACCCCAATTGTAACATAACAGACAGTTTTATACCATCTTGTATTTCGCATTCCTTCACAGTTACAAATATTCCATATAAGGAAGGAGAACATAAGGAGAACATTGATTGGTTGCCAAACTATAAGGAAACCGACTTAATCATTTAAGCAGGTTTTCAGACTGCCATGTCAGCCAAAGAGTCCTGGAAGGGTGAAGGGTGCAGTCAGGAACTAACTCTTTTGAGAAGGAAATAGGCAGGGTCAGGCTGCCACACTCTGAGTGGATTATACAATCTAAATGCCTTTTAACCTTTCAAAAGCTCAGGGTCTAACCTAGTGCTATACATCATAACTGTGATGATGGAAATGTTCTATAAATGCACTATCCTGTACAATAACCACTAGCCACATGTGGCAGCTATTAAGCACTTGATATTGCCTGGTATGACTGAGAAATTAAATTTTTAATTTAATTTCAATTCACTTAAATTTAAATAGCTGCATGTGGCTAGAGGCTATCATATAGACCAGCACTGTCTGGACTCAAAGCCCAGCTCTGCCTCTTGTTGTTTAGGAGACATTGGCAATTTAAGTAACCTCTCAGTGACTCAGTTTATTCATTTGTGAAATGGGAATAATAAGGGTTCTCCTTAGGACTTTTGTGAGATTATATGAGTTAATAGATCTAAAGTGGTTAGAGAAGTATCTGGTGTATAATACGTGCTATATACATTTTTTTTCTAATTAGAGACACTCAGTAGGGCAACAATCCCACAGCCACTGTGAGGCCTCTGCAGAAGAAAAGGGGCACTTCACTGCTACAGGGATAGCAAGTAGAAGTCTTAACACTCTTCGTAAGCCAGACTTCAGGAGAGATGTAATTCAAACCCTTACCCTTCTCATGAAAGCTGAAAGCAGTGTGTGTGTGTGTGTGTGTGTGTGTGTGTGTGTGTGTTCGGGTGGAGAAGGAAGTGCTCAGCCTTGGTCACTGTCTGGATCTAGCTTTTCATCACAGACACGCAGAATACTCCTTGTCTTTCTAAGCTCATTTAGTTACAGGTACATTAGAGAATTCTAACAGACAGATGTCACCATCATCAGTAGGAGACAGTGTAGTGTAGTCATGGAGATCTGAATTTGAATCCCATCCTAGCCATTAACTTACAGAGTGAGTTTAGGCAAGCAACTTACCTTCTCTGAGCCTCCTCAGTTTCTCCGTATACAAAATGGCAGTATATGAATTCCTGTTTTTCAAGATGATTGAAGGGAATAATATAAACAAAGCACTTAACATAGTGCCTGGTAGCTGCAATTGTTATTATCCATTGCTCTATGTTGGAATGAGAACCAATCCAAAGTAAATAGGTGAGTGAAATTATTTCATAATCCATCATTGACGACTTTGAGATCGGTTTTGGGGATAAGGAAGTCTAATTCCTATTGCCCAGAGAAGTGGAAATCAGTTGTAAAGCCAGGGCTAAAACCCAATCCTTATAATGTAGACAGGAGGCAAGAGAACTAAAATGTTAAGCTACATTCAGAGACTGCAATATGCTGATCGACCCTGCAGCTAGGCTAGGAGGACACTTTCAGAACAAAGGAAGATTTCCCCTTCTCTAATAAAGTTTCTTTTGACTCTAACTTTGGTGTGTATTTTAATTCTTTCTTATGCTCTGCTAGGGATCCTCTTCTCTCTTAGTGCAGGGCTTGAGTCTCCTCCACTCAGGGGAGTTTCCCCTGTCCTGCATCACTACTGCCTCCTAGCCTCAGACCAGGCAGCACCACAGAACCTTTTCAAAGCATCCTGCTGGCTGCTAATTTCTGATGGGGTTGTAGAGTGTTTTTTTCATCAAGCTCACCCTCAATGTAGGGAACAGAAGTGCAAGTTTCACTTCATTGAAAGCACTCAACATAACTGGATACATTTACATATTAAGCAGGCACCTGAGACTCTAACCTTTCTATTTATGTACAATGTAATCATTACTTGGCATCAGAATGCTTGTTAGCTATTCAGCAGGTTTATTACTACATAACTCTCAAACCTTTGCTAAGCACAGATTATGATTTGAAAGTGTCCCACTCACAGTTACTTGCAGTCTCCCCTAAGCATTCCTTGATCCTGGTGGCTATGTGTACAGGCCATCTCTCAAGCTCATTCAAGTTGACCCTAAGCATAGGCAGAGCATAAGGATGTGGATCTTGGATCCCTCAGGTTTAGTGGTATCTGAATTAGGTAACTATTACATACAGGGAGCAGGTCTTTGTTGTTTTGTGCATTGTGTTAGTTTGTTTGAAAATGAAGCAGAAAAGGGAGACACGAATTCCAAAGCCCTGAGCAGCACAGGGACTATTTGAGAGTACAGGGCCATCTGCAGTTATGGAAGAAAGGTTGATAGTATGGTTTAGCAGAGTAGAGGAAGGTCCCTCGCTTAAAATAACTCCAATTCAAACTCAGACAAAGATTTTAATATCGAAGAAAACTACAGCCTTCATGAGCCTGTAACATACAAAAGCAATCCTCAACAAAATGTCACGCAAATTGAATTCAACAACACATAAAAAGGATAATACCTCATGACTAATAAACGTTATCCCAAGAATACAAGACTGGTTAAACATTTATAAATCAATCAGTATAATTACCAATCAAGAGAATGAAAAATAAAAACCATGTGATCATCTCAATTCATGCAGAAAGACATTTGACAAAACACAGATCCATTCATGATAAAAAAATTTCAGAAAACTAGGAGTAGAAAAACACATTCTTAACCTGGTAAAGGACATCCATGAAAGCACACCTAACATCTCACTAAATGGTAAAAGACTGAAAACTTTCCTCCTAAGATCAGAAAACAAGACAAGGATGTGTGCTCTTGCCACTCCTATTAACATTGTATTAGAGATTCTAGCCAGGACAATTAAACAAGGAAAAAGAAATGAAAGACACAAAGATTGAAAAGGAAAAAATAAAAACTTTTTATTCACAGACATCATGATCATCTACCTAGAGAATTCCAGAGTGTGCCAAAAAGTTACTAGAACTAATAAGTGAGTTTGGCAAAGTCATAGGACACAAGGTCAATATACAAAAATCAATAGAACATTAATTGGAAATTGAAATTTAACCAACAGTACAATTTACCAATAGCATAATAAGAATGAAATAATTTAGAAATAAATCTAACAAAATATTTGTAAGATTTGTATGTTGAAAATTATAAAACACTGATGAAATAAACTAAAGAAGACCTAAATAAATGGAGAAGCATACCATATTCATAGATCAGAAGATTCAATAGGGTTAAGATGTCAGTTCCCCCAATATTGGTCTATAGATGCAACACAATCTCAATTAAGTCCCAGCAGACTTTGTAGAAACTGACAAGCTGATTTAAAATTTCTATGGAAAAGCAAATGATATTAAGAACCAAAATAATTTTTTAAAAGAACACATTTGGAGGACCTATACTATTTGATTTCAAGACTTATGAATCTACAGTAAACAAAGCAGTGTAGTATTAGCATCAGGCTAGAACTTAGATCAATAGAACAGAATATCATCTACAAGTAAGCCCACACATGTATGGTCAGTTGATTTTTGATGAAAGTGCAAAGATGATACTGTAAATAAAGGATACTGTTTTCAACAAATAATACTGGCACAATTTGACATATTTTTTACCTAACTTTATTAGATATTCCAGTGTGCTATTTTTTGATGGAATTGGTATGTTGACAGTTCTCACCTGCATCCTCATAAAGAATCACTTCTCTGACACATGGTCAGAATAGATGCAAGAGCAATTGTCTGAGTTTAGTTTTCTGTTTTAATAAAGTTTAAATGGTAAAAAAATTATCTGCAAGAGATATGTTCCAAGATCCCCAGCAGATGCCTGAAAATATGAATAGTACCAAACCCTGTATATACTATGCTTTTTCCTATGTATGCATACCTACGATAAAGTTTAATTTATGAATTAGGCAGAGCAAGAGTAACAACCATAAAAATATAATAGAATAATAACAATATACTATAATAAAAGTTATGTGAATGTGGTCTCTCCCCTCTCTCTTTCTAGTAATTTTTCTATTTTCCATCCAAGCCTATTCCTGATTCTGTGTAATCATCCCTTACTTGCAGTAAATGGCTTTGGTGTCACTCTTTTCGGAGGATCCCAGGCTGAATTCTTCATATTGGCTTCAATGCTTTCTGGCACAGAATATTGCTATTAATCAAACATTTCTTGTTAATGTCTTCCACCCACAAATTTAATGCCTTTCTCACCTCAGCACTTACTAACTATGGCCATAACCTTTGTAGTTTGAGGTACAACAGCAAAAACTAGCATGAATTTATTTTTCTTCACAATTTCACAGCTAGAAGACTCATTCTTAACCATATATCTTAGCAGCCTCCACATAGTTTTATTTTTTCACTTTTTAAGTTGAAAACTTTCACCTTTCTCTTAAAAGAAGAACTTTATAATTTCTCTTTGGCATATCTGAATTGCCAGTATCACTACTCTTGTACCTTAAAGCCATTATTAAGTAAAATAAGGGTAACTTGCACACAAGCTCTGCAATACAGTCAATCTGATAACCAAGATGGCTAATAAGTGACTAATGGTCAGGAGCATATGTATAGCGTGTATACACTGAACAAAGGGATGATTCACGTACTGAGTGAGATAGAGCAGGACAGTGTGAGATTTAATCACACTACTCAGAACAGTGTGCAATATAAAACTTATGAATAGTTTATTTCTAGAATTTTTCATTTAATATTTTCGGACCACAGTTGGTCACTGGTAACTGAAATCATAGAAAGCAAAACAGCAAGATAATGGGGGAACTATTGTATATGAAAAATAATGAACCTCAACCCTTACTAGTATAATATACAAAATTGATTAAAAATGGATCATAAACATAAATATAAAAGCCAAAACTATAAAGCTTCAAGAATATAACATAAGAAAAAATGCTTTGTCACCTCTGGTTAGGCAACAATTTCTTAGATATGACCCAAAAATGAACAATAGAAGAAAAAAATCAATAAATTGAACTTTATCAAAATTACAAACTTCTGCTTTTCAAAAGGTATAGGCTTAGAAAGTGAAAGTGAACCACAGAATAGGAAAAATATACTTGCAAAACACATATCTGATAAGGGACATATATTCAGACTATACAAAGAACTCAAAACTTAATCATAACAAACAATCTGAAGGCGTAAAAAAAAATGATGTAGATGATAGAGGCTCTCTTCATCCCTCTGGTGACCAAATCAAAGTTGTGACAGAAACAAGGAGCAAGTAGCAAGGAAAATTCACCTGGGATCTAGATGAACAAGCCATACAAATAGGGAGAAAGCCAAGAAATCACCCTGCAATGGCAGAAGGTGAGAGGATGTGGGGCTGCCTGGTCCCAAGTGACAGAGTGAGATGGAGGCTGCGGCAGTGGCAGCTGCAGATGCCTCTTAAAGGGGTCGCGTCCACTAGCGGACTTCTGCCATGACAGACCTGCTTGCTCTGAGCACCAGAGGGATCCAAATGAGAGTGGGGTTGGGGGGGACAAAAAAAGGCAAAAGACATGGAGATGTAGAATGTAGCATGGGAAGATGGTTAATAATGTAACAAATATGTAAGGGGGAAGACGGGTACTAGATTTAGTGGGGTGGTTGTTTTGTGAGTTATGTGGATCTCTGATCACTATGCTATACAACTGAAATTAGTATATTATTGTTTGCCAACTATAATTGAAAAAAAAAGTTTATTGAATTGTACAATGTAAATACAAGCAACTAATTATTGTATTTCAATAAAGACCCCCCCCCAAAAAAAGTGCATACATTAAAAAATAAGGTAGACGGGGTAAATGTGGTCAAATATAGGGAGTAGGGGGAAAGTGAAGTGGGTAAAGGGGATCAAATATATGGCAGCTGAAGGAAACTGAACTTTGGGTGGTAAACATACAATAGAATAATCAGGTGTCAAATTATCATTGTATAAGTGTATTAACCAATGTTACCCCAATAAACTTAATTTTAAAAAAAAAGACAAGAAAAGAAAACAAACAGTCCAATTTTAAAATGGACAAAAGATTCGAATAGACACTTCATCAAAGAAGAGATATGGGTGGCAAATAAGCACTTGAAAGGACATTTGACATCATTAGTCATTGGGAAATACAAAGTCAAATTACAATGAGATAAAATATACATCTATTAGAATCATTAAATTTAAAAAGATTGACCTTATGAAACTATTAGTGAGAACTTTTATTCATTGCTGGTGGGAATTCAAAATGGCATAGCCACTTTGAAACAGTTTGGCACATTTTTAAAAAATAAAATTAGATATTTTATTTAAATAAAGTTAGATTGAAAAGGAATTTTCCACTTAAATGGATAACCTTGTAATCAGCTCTTTGTCCTGCTTCTGTGGACATGCTCGCTGCATAGGCCGAAGGACAGAGTGATCTCTAGATCAACTGAGGACTTGCCCTCCCTATGATTGTTCTGTCTCAATAACAGATGTATTACCTAAATTCCTGTTTGAAAATCTCGTGCTCTGTAACTGCCCATAGCCCATACCACTCCCGTGGCCACCAGTAACCCATAGTAACTCCCATGGTCTGTAACCGTCTAAGGACAAATCAACCAACCAGCCCGTGCCAACTGTAAACAGTGCAAATATAAAAGCAAAATTGCCGTTGAGCTCAGGACCCAGATCTTCAGAGCGCCAGCTCTTCTGGGACTGCTGGCGTAATAAACCTGAGTTCTCCTACTCTCTGAGTGGTGCTTGGTTTCTCACTGGTCTGATTTTTACAACATTTTTGCAACAAGATATACAGTTTTCTAATGACCCAACAACCCGCCTCTTAAGTATTTACCCAAGAGAAATGAAGATGTGTTCATGCAAAAACCTGTACATAAATATTCATAGCAGCTTTATTAATTATCACTCAAAGCAAGAAACAACCCAAATGTCTATCAGCTGGTGAATGTACATCCATACAATGGAATATTACTTGGCAATAAAAGAAATGAACTAAAACATGAATGAATTTCAGAAGCATTGTGCTAAATAGAAGTAAAACCAAAAATTGTATGATTTCATTTATATATCATTCTGGAAAAGGTAAATCTACAGTAATAGAAAATATATCAGTGGTTTGACTGCAAAAGGGCACAAGAGAACTTTTGGGGGTAATGAAAATATTCCATATCTTGATTGTGTTGGTGGTGACAACAGTACATGTTTGTCAAACTCATTGAACTGTACTTTAGAAAGGAAGATTTTACTGTATGAAAATTATACCTAAATAAACTTGACTTTAAAAAACATGAATATATATGTGTGTATGTGTGTGTATACATATATACATGTATATATGTGTATGTGTGTGTATACATATATACATGTATATATATGTACATGTATACATATATATACATATATATAATATGTATATATATATATATATATGTAGAGAGAGAGAGAGAGAGAGAGAGAGAGTCCGTGACGGTCCTGACTATAGGAAGAAAAGAATTCAAGTGCATGCCAGAGCTAGAGTCAAAAGGAAAATTTATTAGAAAATTTATTAGAGAAGGAATCACACTCCATAGATAGAGCACTATCTCCTCTCAGAGGCAGAAAATGAGAGAGACAGGGAGGGACCCAAGTGTTCAAGGAATTCAGTTTAAATCTGTTTTCCTTTATGGGGATGGGTATGTGGTGTTAAAGCATAGGGAATAGTTGTTGGTGACCTCAGCAGGAATTCTCCTGTAGGTTCCCTGTAGTCTGGCCATATGCTGATCAGCCAGGTTCCCATATCTAACAGCATGTAACAGGCTCTGCATACAACTTGATTTGATATTTAATTCTCATGCCTCTTCCTTGCTTCAATATTAATGAGCTCGTGGTAGCAAAGGGATCTACCAGGCTTGTCTTCCTTAGCTTGTCTTCCATACTGAAGGTATGCATGTTTTGGGGGAGTGTTTCACATTCAGAAAGGACCTGCATCCTTGCCCTAGTTGTCAGAATGACAACCTTGGAAAGTTTGCCTTTTGGGTAACAGTTGGGCAAATACGATTTAGGGAAGATGGGGGAAGGGAGGGGCATTAGTGTTGCATAGTAGTTCAGGGTTCAGGTTTTGACATAAAACCAATGTAATTTCAAATCCTAACTTTGCTATTTCCAATATTGAGGAGGGGGAAATTTTTCCTCTCCTACCCTTCTTCATTCTTTTGGCTGGTTTAATAATTAAATTTACACAAGAAAGATTAACAGGAGGGAAAAAAAACTATTTAATTCATACCTACTGAGGTCTCATAGAAATGGAACCTAAAAAAATTACCAAAGTAGGCAGCTTTTTATATTCTTTAGAGAAACAATAAATTTGTGAAGAATTGACACAACAAGGAAACTTAGCCTTCTGTGCTTAATCAGTGAAGAATCTAAGCAGTTTGGGCTTAGGGTAGTAAATTAGTAAAGAGTATATAAGGTTTGTTCATATAGGCATCTCAGTCTTGAATTCCCTATATCTGGTGATAAGAATGTCTCTTTACCTCCCAATGCAGAGAAGGTATGTTGTGGCGCATTCAAATCTAAGACCCACGGAGCCAATTGAGATTAATTATGAGCCTTTATTAGCTGGCCAGCGACTGACTCTCCCCACTAGAGAATCAGCCCCAAGCTTCCAGAGGAGGCAGGTTATAAAGCCTAAAACTACATCAAACAAACAAGCAGGTTTTACAGAAGCAGAAGTTATCCATTAGCATATCTTTGCACAGAATATCTCCTAGAACTACACCCTGATTAAACATTAAACGAGCAGGCAGAAGTTGGCCATTTGAAAATTTCCCCCCTTGACAGGTACATTTACATGAGAAAATTATTTCCTGATTTTAGGACAGAGAGAGGAAAGTCAGAGTGCTCTTTTTGCACCAGCTGTTTGTCAAATAACTTTAATTTAAAATAATCATATGCTATTTTGGCATATTTGGAGCAGTCTGCCCTGAGCCCCATTATCAACTTCTGTGACCTTTGATAACCCATTTAATGTCTCTGAACTTTAGTCTCCTCATTTCTAAGATGGGGTTAGTAATAATACCCAGTGATCTCCCAGAGTACCTGAGAAGCTCAAATAACCAAACATAAGTGAAAGTATGTATAACATAGTGATAGGAGGTAACATAGGAAGTAACGTATATGAAAGTGCTTGACAAATGATAATCAATATTATTCCTAAATCTAAAGATGATGTAGGGTAGGAGTGCAGTCTGGCTGGTAGGAAAGATAAGTGGAAGGCATTGGTGCCTCCCACCTGCAACCACATTCAACTCTACTCTCCACTGGTGGCATTACGCATTCAATGGGTGACCTACTCATCTGTCTGGAATTTCCAGGACAGCGACAGTTTTAGTCTACCCTTTCAAGGGACCACAAGTCAGACTTGGGGAGATAGGGGGCCAGCAGTTAGATGACACAATCCAGGCCTCTCCTCCCCATTCTCTTCATTTCTCTCCTTTCCTCTCCTTCCCATCAGTAGGTATTTGCTCGGACTTCCTTCATATGAAATAAAAAAGAACTAGGAAGGTAAATCTCCTGGGGGAGGGGGATGGCAACAAAAAAAAAACAAATAAAAATGGTTAAGAGATCAGTGCTGTTATAGTCACCTGTGACACCTCCCCTCCCTGCCCCATCCCTTCTCCCTTCTCCAGAGGTGGCTAAGGTTGAAAAAACATTTGTCTCCTAACTGCTCAACTGGGACCAAAAAGAAGACAAATGAATTATTTCAGACAAATGAATTACTTAGGTTCAGCAGCAAGTGCGAGGGAGTGTTTTTTCAGTACCCATATCCTAGTACTAATATCCCTCTTCTCTTTTTTAAATTAATGAACAATCTGGCCCAATGCTGCTCCCATAGCTATGCAAAACAACTTCTTCATTTGAAATCCCTGTTGTCAATGTACTCTGTGGGACACAATCACATGCCATCCCCTGTTTTGCATAAGAAACCGCTGTTTCCAAGATAAGAATCTTTTCATTTAGCCGTCATGAGCTCATCCTTTTTCCTGTGATTGTGGCTCCCTTTGAGTCAATACCCAAACAATGACTGCCTACTGCTCCTGTGGGCACCCTCCTGCCCCAGCCCCGGAAGACAGAAGGTTGCAGCCTCCGGAAGTCTGCCTAGGCAGGCAACCCAAGTTCTTTTCAGGCTTTAGATGTCAAAAGGGCAAGAAAAGATCCGAGACCTCTGAAAATCTTCCACTGGCTTTAAAGCAGACCCTGAGAAAGAAATCCTGAATGGCACAGTGTGTGTGGCAGGCAGATGACCGGCAATGCCCTGGGATCTTAAACTTAAACAGTCTGGGAAATCTAAAGACAAGGAGTGAGAACCACAAATGTGCAAAGCTGCTCAACCACTCCTCTTTTGTCCCTGATCATCAGACTGCATCCTGTCCCTGCCCTTTGGTTTAGAACAACACGCCCACAGCAGAAACCACACAATGGCACTCTACTCCAATTACAAACTGGTAGGGGCCTCAGATTCTTTGGAATCCCAATCCAAACCCTCTCCTCCTTCTGCAGGTAGGTAAAACGAGGCCCAGAGAAGGGAAGCAAGTTTCCTACTAATGCACAGATAGTTGAAGAGGTGGGTGCTTAAACTTCAGTCTCATGCTGTCTATTTCACCACACGTGGCTGTCTCTGGAGAGAATACATAACATTTGTGTACAAAGCACTGAGGGAAAAGGCAAGATAGGAGATTAAATGAGATCACTGTAAACTATAAAGCCTGTACAAACAGTAGGGGTTTTATTGTTAGCTTCTTCATTTGTAGGAGATCTTTTCAAGAGAGCCAGGAGATTAACAAAATTTAACCTTTACCAATGTGAAAGATTTCTGCACAAGACAGTGTTCCAGGCAACATGTATGTAGTCACTTTATCTGGAGAATGGGTTACATGTTTGCATCAACTCAGCAGCCATTATTCCCCCTTTGGGGAGAGGAGATAATGCAATTAAAGAAGCCTTAATCAAACTATAGATAACTAACAGTATCCAGAAAGAGGCCAGGTACACTAAGGCCCACAAGACCTGGGGAAGACATTAGAGTTACAAGCTGGTAGATAACATGTTTTGTCTCTGGAAATTGGTCATAAACCCCTTCAGGGCAAAGCTTGTGTATCCTTAGTAATTTCTAGCATAGAACTCACAGTAGAAATCTAATTTATGCCTGCTGTTTGTTTGGTTGACTAAGATAGACAAGACCTCCTGCACTGATTCTAAAGGGTTCCCAGCATTGCTTTTACTCCACGTTTGGTGTAGAGAAACCTTTACTACATTTTAAACAACTAGTTTCCCTGGGGCCCTGAGTGTTAAAGGTTGGAAAATTTTCCAGTAAACCAGCATTAAGGATTTACTTCTGATTCTGTTAACCAGTGTGTGGTAATCTGATCAAAGATATGCTAATGGCCAACTGTTAACCAGGGTGTAATAATCTGCTAAAAGATATGCTAACGGCCAATTTCTGCTTCTGTAATCTGTTTACTTGTTCTAGGCTATATAAACTGCCTCTTCTGGGAGCTTGGGGCTGATTTCCTCTGACCCTGCATGGTAGAGTCCTTCGCTGGCCAGCTAGTAAAGGCTCACAATTCATCTCAATTGGCTCCGTGGGTCTTAGATTTGATCGCACCACAACACTGAGGAAGCTCCAGCAATTCCTAGTGTTTATCCCTCCGTGGGCTAATAGGAATGAATAGGTAGAGCACAGAGGATTTTTAAGGCAGCAAAAATACTCTGTATATTAAAATGATAGATACATCTCATATACATTTGTCCAAACCCATAGAATTTACAACACGAAGGTAAACTATGGACTCTGGGTGATGATGTGCCAATGTAGGCTCATCGCCTGTAACAAATGTACCACTCTTGTGGGTGATATCAATAAGGGAGGCTACGCATGTGTGGGGACAAGGGGTCTATGGGAAATTTCTGTACCTTCCTCTCAGTTTTGTTGTAAACCTAAAACTGCTCTAAAAATTATAGTTTATTAAAGAACAAGACAAAATCGAATAAACAAGATAAACAACCACTGGACTGGATAAATGTTTCTAGTTGTAATATTGCATGATTTTGTTGGGGAGGAAGAAACTTTCCCCTCAAGGTTCTTCTGGCTGGTCTAATAATTAAATCTACATGAAACAGATTAACAAGAGAAAATAACCAAATTTAATTATGTACATTTTCATGAGAACCCCACATGTATCAGAGAATCAAAGACCCACATACGTGAAAGTTTCAAAGTAAGAAAGAGAAAATAAAGAATATTTGGGATTCTGAGCTAAAGATAAGGTAAGGTGTTGTGGGATTTTCAAACGGAGAGATGGGACACCGAGGCTATAAGCAGGAAACAGCGTTTATTGATGCTGGCACCAGCTCAGCGGATTCTCATCAGAAGGCTGAGCTCCAATTATACATGGCGGGTAGTTTTATACCATCTTGTACTTCTGCATCCCTACACAGCTATAGATATTCCATATAAGGAAGGAGAACATAAGGAGAACATTGATTGGTTATCAAACTATAAGGAAACCGACTTAATCATTTAAGCAGATTTTCAGACTGCTACGTCAGCCAGAGAGTTCTGGGACTAACAGTCAGGAACTAACTCATTTGAGAAGGAAATGGTCCCTGCAGGGTCAGGCTGCCACAAAGGCACCTTGGAGCTAGAGAGGGGAGGAAGCTTGTTTGCAGGATGATAAGAGCAGATGCTTAGTAATTACAAGTTTGTCCTGCCTTACAGATAGATCATAAAAAGTTATTCCTGGTGATCATTCTTATGAGAAAGGCCTCTAATTTAAATTATTTGAGAGGTAAAAGTTTCTCGTGAACCAGCAGAGTCTCAGTTACCACTGATGCAGGACAGGGCAAATTTCCCCGTGTGGGAGGAGACCAAGCCCTGCACCAAGAAGAAGAGGGTCCTTTGGTGGAGAGTGTAGAAAGAATTAAACACACATGCCAAAGTTAGGGTCAAAAGGAAAGTTTATTAGAAAAGGGGTAACACTCCACAGAGAGCGGTCTCCTCTCTAAGGCAGAGAGTGAGATGTACCCTGTGTTAGGTCGGCAGGGGCCTGCCTGGAGGCTTCCCAGCTTGTCATCAGAATCCAGACAAGGGCCCATCCTAAAGCCCTGGCACCACCGCCCTAATCCGGATGCCCAACTGACATTCCCCATTCTATACCCTACCCCCACATAACCCTATAAAAACTACGCCCTCCAGTCCCAGGGTGCGACTTCTCTGGCCCCCCTCATCTCGGGATCAGGGAACTTTGCCCGGGAGTGCTCTCTCAATAAAGGCTTGCTTTTAAAACTTCTCTTGGATGCATTTACCTTACACCCTGGTGTTCAGGGAATTCAGTTTATAAACATTCTTTAGTTTCCATTTATTTTGATATGGACATACAGTGAGGAAGGAGAAGAGTGTGTAACCTGAAAGACCTGTTGGTAGTTCCAAGCCTTTAATCCATAGGTTCCCCCATAGTTTTAGCCATAGGGAATAGACTATTTTATTTGTATAGGGCAGCCATTTAAAGACTCTGTTTTCTTGTTTCCCCTTCTGCTCAAGTGGGGAAATGGGTTGTAAGCAATCCCAACAGAAATCTTCCTGTTTTGAGATGTCCTCCCTGCCTGGCTGCAGGGCTGATCAGCATATTGCAGTCTCTGAATGTAGCTTGATTAACATCTTAATTATCTTGCCTCCTCCCTACATTACCTTTAGCTCAAAATAATCTGCATACCACAGCGGCACGTCTTTGTAGTGACTTGTTTCTGAACCCCTACATTCACTGAAATCCAATTTTTGTTCATGGGATCTGCTTTAAAAGGAACCAGGATATTTCCCATTTAAAATAACTCCACTTCCCGTTAAATCTGACAAACTGAATATGTGCACTTCCTGAGACCCTACGACAAAGACAATAAAGTAATTAAAAGGCCAAACACCATGGGGACCAAGAAAACAGGAAGAGAGGCTACAACAAGCAATGGAAACACACTTCCACCCATCCACCCACCCCCCACAAAATATGGAAACTAGAAAATGGATAAACAAGCAGTAACTGACAGCAGACTAGAGAAAGCTGAAACCTAAGGAAGCTGTTTGTACTGTAAACCCCTAAAGTCTCAGGAATCTCTGAAAGTGGGAATTTTGGTACGGAGTTGAAATCAGTATGATTGATTGTGTGGCAGCCTGATCCTGCCTGACCATTTCCTGCTCCAATGAGTTAGTTCCTGACTGCACCCCCTTCCCAGGACTCTCCGGCTGATGCGGCAGTCCAAAAACCCACTTAAATGATTAAGCCTGTTCCCTTATAGTTTGGCAGTCAATCAATGTTCTCCTTCTTTATATGGGATATCTATAGCTGTGTAGGAATGCGAAAGTACAAGATGGTATAAAACTGCCTGCCATGTTACAATCCGGGCTCAGCCTTTGGATAAGAATCTGCTGAGCCGGTGCCGGCATCAATAAACACTGCTTCCTGCTTATAGCCTCGGTGTCCTGTCTCTCTGTTTGAGAATCCCACAACAATTGACCATTTTTATAAGGAGGAGTTAGTCCTCAGATCCCTTCCTCTATCCCAGCTAAAGATGGGACACTTAAACCAAGTACAGCTGAAGGATGTGGAGATTCCCCAAGATAGAAAGAGCCACTCCAAGATAAGCCTCAGTGGTAAGCAGATTGTTTTTAGCTAAAGGCAACTTTAGCTGCAGGCTCCAGAGACACCACTCATGGGAAGATAGTTAACATCACATTGTAAGAACAGCATGTAGGATAGAATATATTATGCTGGGCATCTTTGTAAAATACAGTCTACCTCATCCTCTATTTATATATTCATTTATTTGTTTACATCAAAATGGACTCATGGATTTTTATTTTATATAATTGGTTGTAACACATTGCTATCATTTCAGTGTTCAAATTGTTCCAAATTTGACCATTGGGAGCCCCTTTCAAAGTGGTATCTGTGTCCTCTTGACATGTTCTCATTATTCTTTGAGCACTTCCTTTAGTGGAATGTGATTTATAGAAACCATGATCTGGGCTCTTGGTGTACTTGTTGCTAATAGGCTGTCATTGCTTCTAGACCCTCTTACAGACAGCTAAGAAATATATGTATGTATATACATACATATACACGTATATACACACACATATATCCCCATCTCTCTGAGTATATATGTTCAAAAGGCATAGGTTCATACCAAAACCTTCAATTTCAACTCCAAATCTCAGATGTCAATCTTATCTTCCTCTTTTTTGTGAGTTTTTTTTTTAATATCTTCTCCAACAGTAATATACTCCTCACTTATTTGTTCAATTAAGGTAACTAGTCTCCCAACCACACTAGCTTTTCCCCCGCCACCTGCCACCCCTGCACCCTACCACCAGCACTCTGCATTCTCAGATATTAGTAATATGGGAAATGTAGAGAAATCTAAGATGGCTACCCTGTCCCGGAGGAATTTTTCCAACCTCCTCTCCCTGGAACCCTCTACCTTTCCCACGTGCGAAAACAAAAGACCGCCAAGTATGAAGAAGTAATCAATGTATGAATCCCCCTGCCTGCCTTTGTTTGGGGCTCAGACTCTGGAGAGTGACTCCTCTGAGCCCGCTGGCATAAATAAATCTCCTTTGAATCTTAGTTCGCTGAGTACCACTTGGTTCTTCTGGGTACACGGGCCAAAATCCGCAATATTTTGGTTCCCTGACCAGGAAACCCAACCGCACTGGCCCTTCGAAACCACCAGTTTGAGCACAACATCAAGACATTGGTCGGCCGTGGCAACTGAGGAACTAGAGGTACACCCCACCGCAGTTGGGCGGTCTTGGGCCCGACTGCACTCGGCCTGCCCCACTCCATTGTTTCCCCCGACTCTGAGTGGCGAGAACAAGGAGATTCAGCAGATCCACATCAGACATGGTAAGGCCGGGGCCGGGACCCGGGCCAGGGCCCCACAGACCCAGACAGGCCCACCTCAAGGGTGGAAGGGGAGACTGACCACCTCCCAGGGGCAAGCATCCCTCAGGTAGGGAGCATCAGGATCTCAGAGACCTATCTCTGAGTTTCCAGTCTGTGGCCCCACAGTGAAAAACTACAGGTCTGAGAGGGCCCCAACCTGTAGTTCCGTAGTGACGTCATAAGGCATAGAGGTGATTCGTCCCTCAGGGAAATGACCAGGCCCAGGGTTTGTATGGGTACTTCTTAGCCAAGACGCACTGAAAGTCTCAAGAGAGACGCGGCCAGGTGGGCATCTGAGTGGTCTCTGAAAAGGAACACTTCACCCTTTGTCTGTTTTTGCGGTACCGACACTGTGGGAAACATGGGTCAGGTCGGAGTAACACAACGGTCCTTGAAACTATGTTAAAGAATTTCAAGAAAGGTATTTGCCTCAGGGATGGTTATTACTGAACGAATGAAAAGAGACAAACTGAAAGAATAAAGTGTGAAAGAAGGTTTGTGGAAGTAGTAGAAGGTCTGTAAAGGGAAATATTGAGAAGAAATCTTTTGAGGAGAAGGTTTGTGAAGAAATTCTGGGGGAAATTTTATGTAATAAAGTGAAACAAGGTTAAAAATTTAAATGCCAAGAGCAAGCCGATGCAAAAAAAAAAAGGAATTGTTTTTAATGTTCTTTAGACTATTGGTCTAATGCAAGTGCTTTGGAAAGGTTTTCTGGGAGTGGGGACTAGGATTCTGTATGTCTTTAAAATAATTTTAGTGTTTTGCGTTGCTTTAACTAGATTTCTAAGACTTTAGAAAATATATTAACACTGGCCTCTGTGCCTACTTCTCAAAGGAAGCTCCCTGCAAATGTGGGGGGAGTTCCACTAAGCCAACTGTCTTTAGATTGTATGTTGGAAAATTTTAAGAAGGGTTTCTCTGAGGAGTATAGGGACATTGCCAACCTTGGAAAAACTTCGTATTCTTCGTGAGTCAAACGGCCCACTTTAGGGGTAGGTTGGCCCTCAGAAAGGACTTTAGACCTCCCCACAGTGAGAGTAGTGTATTGGTAGTGACAGGGACCCCAGGATATCTAGACCAAGTTCCGTACATAGACACATGGGTCTGGTTCGGCACAAATAGGCAAGGACAGAACAGGGTATTTGTGGCCCGCCTGGCTAGGCAAAAGGACAAGGAGACTCCAACAAAATTAATTCACCTAGGAGCCCTAAGTAAGAGTCTATCTAATGACCACTGTATATCCCAGTACCTCTGTCAGTCCCCACAAGGCCACTTTACTATCAATTGCCAAACAGGCCTCTACCATTGGTGCCTTTGCCACCCCCTACTGCCCCAGAGTCCTGGCCCAACACCATGCCTCATGTCTCATTCAAGTTCAACTTGATAATAGAAAAGCCCGAAGAACAGTAGTGGAGTGCCCAGAAACAAGATGGCCAGGTTAGAATGACTCTTGTCTCTTTTGTTAGAAAGCTCGTGAGATCACCACTACAGGGAAAACATTGTGAAAAGTCTAAATTAGAGGTAAAGGCTGGGGCTAGGAAGTCAACAAATGTGTCAAAAACAACAGAGATACACCAGGAGATAACTGACAAACGGGGAAAGCAGAAGGTGTCCCTGTTGGCAGCAGCTACATTAGGGAACCCAGGTCTAGTGCAACAGATGGCTGCTCCCACGCGGCAGAAAGAAACCAAAAGGAAATTACACTGTAATCAGTGTGCCTTCTGTAGAGATCGGCAATTGGAAGAACGAGTGCCCTCATCGCAGGGAAACTGTTAAGTCGAAAATGGCCAGAGAATTTAAGACATCAACCTGAGTCAGTCATCAAAGAAGACTGGGCTGAAGGACAATCAGGCTAGGAACAGTAGTAATAGAAGTAGGGGGTACCAATCAATGATTTGTATAGTGAACACTCATCACCGTAGCCGTGACCAAATGTCAAAAAAGGAGTAAGTTTCGAGGAGCAGCTAAATTCTGTCAGTTCTGAGTGCTAGGTTTAAATGTAAAGGTTTCCCATACCATAATTCCATTAACGAATAGTCAAGAACATAAGTAGCTGACCAACGCCAGAATAACTTATTATCAGGGACTGCTGTATGAAAACCATGAGTACATCTCAAAACTGTAAGTACATTAAACCCTGCAGACTGCTTTTGGTGCCAGAGGTGTTTAAGGTGTCCAATAACTGGGACTGGGCAGAGAAGGAATCAAAGTACAAAAGGGTGCCAATGTTAGCTGCCATAATACAGGACCACTTCTAGGTAACCTTAGGCAGTAAACACCTTGCAGGCCTGGAGGGCCTCAATCTTGATTGGCCATGAGTGGCATTGTCAGGACTGGGACATAATCAATGTGCAAACTGCAAAAGGAAAGGCACTGAAAGGGCAAGTGTCCAGCCCTGGGAAGCCAGAGAGGGGTGGACTTCATAAGCCCTCACCCCACACAGCAAGCCTCTCGTGAAAAGGGGTTGCTCTCTCCTCCAACAATGGAGGCCCAAGCACTTGCAAGCTCCAGTCCTAGAAAAATCTGCCAGGATCAAGATAGTAGAATCTCAGATCACCCTCAACATGGCAAAAGGGAAAAAAAACTGAATTTTTACTACATACTAGAGCTTCCTACTCTGTCCTGTCCCTTTCCATAGGTTTTTTCTCTCTCTCCAATGCTAATGTTGTAGCTGCCAGCCCTGAAAGACACACGGACCACCGGAACTCAGTGAGTTATAGGAAACACTCTTTATTCAGCTAGCTGTCTATGCCAGGGGTACACAAACCCCAAATTAAGCAGCCCCCAAATGAGAGGTACAGTGTTTTTAAGCCCAAAATCCCATTCTTCATTCTGTCTAAACACAAAGGTCTATTTTTCTTCTATTCACTACCTGTCGACCTACAGGTTGGATGTGCCAGCAGGGGTACAGAAGCAGAAAGCTTATTGTTAGAATGTTATGTTCCTATGAGTGACAGCCTATGTTCCCATGGACATAGCCAAGCATTAATTTTCCATTAAGTCATTATTTTCAGTCACCACACTAACTGCACAGTGACAGGAATAAACAGTCAGCCTAATGTAAATTTCCTTTCCCATTGTGAGACCAGAATTAGCAATGAAGTTCTCTGCCACACATCAGGACCAGGGTCCTGTGCAGAAAGTGCCTTATCTGAGAAACTAGGACACAGCCTAAAAGGGGAACAGCCCCCTTGCCCACCACACAGTGCACGTTTGTAGGGAACCTAAGACTAAACCATTTGTAGACAACCCGCCTCTATGTCAGGGTTTCCTACTAGGACAACTACCACCCAGCAATCTATTAAAAGTCAGCCCTCGAGGCAGACAGAAAGGCCCACCCGAAACTCAAGAAGGATAAGGCTATGCTTTCTTTAAAGTGTCTACTATAACACCAGCAGAAAATGTGTAGCTTTTACTAAGTGTGCTAACTAATGTTTTAACATCTCAGATAATATGACATTGAACTACAGCTCCACTACTTCTGTTAGTTATGCAAATTACTCACTAGATAATTTCTTATTAATAGAAGAACTATTTATTCTTATGTTAAAACCAAAACCAAGGGAAGAATTTTCTTACAGCAACAAAGCAATCAACTGCATCTTAAGCTACTCTCAGATATGAGACCCATCAAAAGAGGGAGGAAATAAAATAGGACATCTCTTGCTGAGTTAATCTTTTTAGTAAACCTAGCTTAGTTTTCTTCCCTCCTCTCTTTAGGAAAAAAAAGGTCCTCTCCCTCAAATCCTGATAATTGCCCAAAACTGGTAACTCAGATCCTCTGGCTCTTGATAAGGGTCATCAGCCATTGTTAAGCAAGAAATGGTGTTATGACAGGCAGAGACCTTAAAGTATGAGTGGGAGGGGACTTTAGGCCAAAGGTCTTTTTACTCTTTAAGAAATATATTAACCAAGCCTGTTTTCCGTTACTCGCTTAATAGGTAAATTAATAGATAATTGATTTAAATAATCAGTTGAATCTTTTCCTTGTCTCGGGACTAAGGCTGCACCTCAGCAGGAAACCCAAGACCCCATCCTGACTAAGGAAGAAAGGGAAAGAGCTCCATGAAACCTCAGTAGGCAGGGACTATGACCCTTCTCAGCAGGAAACAGATACTGAAGAAGAGATCTCCTGTCCCTCAATATCCATAGTAATAATAAGGGGGTTCGTGGCTCTTAGAAAGGAGTTCGTTGTGGTGCGATCAAATTTAAGACCCACAGAGCCAATTGAGATTAACTATGAGCCTTTATTAGCTGGCCGGCGCGACTGACTCTCCCCACTAGAGAATCAGCCCCGAGCTTTCAGAGGAGGTAGCTTATAAAGCCTATAATTACATTAAATAAGCAAGTAGGTTTACAGTAGCAGAAGTTAACATTAGCATATCTTTGCACAGGATAACTACACCCTTAACACCAGCATATCTTTGCGCAGGATAACTACACCCTGGTTAACATTAAACAAAGGAAGCAGAAGTTGGCCATTTGAAAAATTTCCACCCTTAACAAGTTAAGCAGGAAAATTAGTTAAGGAGTTTTTATGTCTGCCTGCAAAGACACTGAGGTCATACTATCTCAGAACGGGTTCGCTGTAATCCATCATGCACCCCAAGACCTTTAGGCTTCTCCCCTTACAAAATCCTTTTTGGGAGACTCTCCCCTCCAACCTGCCCCAGCGCAAAATTGAGAGAAGGGTGTAACTGCAAACTATGT
Source organism: Eonycteris spelaea (assembly GCA_003508835.1). Classification (NCBI taxonomy): domain Eukaryota; kingdom Metazoa; phylum Chordata; class Mammalia; order Chiroptera; family Pteropodidae; genus Eonycteris; species Eonycteris spelaea. The sequence continues at coordinate 13,426 of PUFA01000872.1, read as the reverse complement.
TAGCAGAAATTTAGAAAAAATAGGGATTTAAGGATATTCAGTCAGTAGAGACAGAAATTTAGTAAGTTCTGTGTTAGGATCTGGCTAGCAGAATTAACTTTCTGAAAAAGGTTTATACACAGGTATTTGTAATAAATTTGTAGCCATAGTCAGAAGACTCAGATCATAATTGGCTCTTTTTCCTAGCTATTGTAATATAATTCTCATTTAAAAGACAAATTATGCTTTAGAAAGAGCCCGCATGCTGCTTCTAGGGAATTAGGTCCACCCTTTTAGTCAGGAGAGAACAAATATAGGTTAAGAAGAAGAATATATAGAAAAGGAGCCATTCCAGCCAAACTAAACAGGCTCTCACATTGTTATATTAGCAACTCTCACTGCCATTTAAAGTTACAGATATTACTCTGTGAATCCACCACACCTGGGTAAAGAAAACAGCATCTCCAGAAAACTGGGAAATTTAGACTGCAGAATGTTTTCTTGATCAGCCCTCTCCGGATCACATTCTAGAGGCAGCAGAAAATCCACCTGAGATCGTCAGCCCTGCTCTGGCCACCCCCGGAAGGTGGTCAGTCTACGCACAGCAGAAGTTTGAGAAATTTTATTGCGGGACTCCTTGTAATTGAACTTTAGGGAGGAAATTGGTGCAAAGAACTGTGAATATGTATCTGTTACCAAAAGATGTCAGAGAATGTCCACTACCTCAGTTTTCTGTAGCTATTATGAATAGCAGTGCTTTTCAGATATATTTTCCAGAGCCGTGCTGGATGTGGCAGGATTTACCACTTGCTGGACGAAGCAAGTTGCCCTTGAACAGGGACCTGAGTACAGGAAAATGTGTAAATGAGGTAAGGTAAGTTGACTTCCTCGGGAAAAGTGTATGCAAAAGAGTAGGAGGAAGAAAATACAAACCACAGCCTGGTGGAATTCAAGAAAGCACGCTTGTTAAATTTAAGGAATAGACTTTCATAACCAGGAGTAAAACAATAGGACAAGGGTCAAAGGACTGCAACATTTTTGTACAGAGCTTAAAGTTATACTGAGGACTATGGAATATGGTGTGCACACTCACCAGATTCAGCAATTTTAGATCTCATATAGGAAACTTGTCCCTGGCTCCCAGAGAAAGGAACTATAAATAGTTAAAGCTGGGAAAAGATTGAGAAGCACTGAATTGATTCCCACCCAGGCAAGGTCTGAAACTGGGTGGCCCCACATAGGCTTGACTAGATTTGCAGAAACATGGCCTACAATCGCCTCCCCAAAATTGGGAAGGAAGCTGTATAATTGGCATGATAAAGCCTTCCTCCTACCTCTGAAAACAGGGGAATTGCTTGGTCACCCGGTCCAAAAGCCCTTGCCAAGCACGGTGGCGCACACCTGCAGTCCCAGCTACTTGGGAGGCTGAGGCAGGAGGATCGCTTGAGCCCAGGAGTTCTGGGCTGTGTAGTGTGCTATGCCGATCGGATGTCCACACTAAGTTCGGCATCAATATGGTGACCTTCCGGGAGCGGGGACCACCAGGTTGCCTAAGGAGGGGTGAACTGGCCCAGGTCAGAAATGGAGCAGGTCAATACTCGTATGCTGATCAGTAGTAGTAGGATCACACCTATAAATAGTCACAGCACTCCTGGCCTGGGCAACATAGCAAGATCCCATCTCTATTACAGCAGGTAAAAAGGGAACTCCAAATAGGGGCCTGGAAGGAAAATGAATGGCCCCAGAACACATGATCCAATACTATAGGCCTGCCACTTGGGCAAAAGAGATCTTGTGGATACCATAGTACCCCCATTTACATGTCAAATCGAATTATCCGACTGCAGGCAGTTACTAATAAAAGTAGGAGAGCCCTGACCCTCCTGGCACATCAAGAAACTCAGATGAGAAATGCCATCTACCAGAACAGGTTGGCACTAGATTATCTATTAGCAGCAGAAGGAGGTATATTTGGAAAATTCAATCTCACCAATTGTGAGTGCAAAGAGAAGACCAGGGCCAGGCAATTGAAGATTTTGTCAAAGAGGCGACACGACTGGCACATGTACCCGTACAAACATGGCATGGGTGGGACCCCGATAACCTTTTTAGAGGTTGGTTCTCCACTTTTGGAGGCTTTAAGACCTTAATTAGAGTAGTACTCCTCTGTACCCACCTACTTCTGCCTTGCCTATTGCCTCGTGTTTGGACAATTACCTCTCTTATAGAAGCTACAGTGGAGAGAAAGACTACAGCAAAGATCCTTATGCAATAGAATTATCGGTCCCTGGTCCAGGGAGACCAAGAGGGAGATCAGGAAGGTAGTCAAAAAGGTGATGCCCTATAAAGAATTTAGATGGGCATCAAAAGGGGGGAATGATATGGGAAATGTAAAGAAATCTAAGATAGCTACCCTATCCCAGAGGAATTTTTCCAACCTCCTCTCCCTGGAACCTTACCTTTCCCACGTATGTGGAACAAAAGACTGTCAAGTATGTGGAAGTAATCAATGTATAAATCTACCTGCTGCCTTTGTTTGGGGCTCAGACTCTGGACAGTGACTCCTCTGAGCCCACTGGCATAAATAAACCTCCTTTGATTCTTAGTTCGCTGAGTGCCGCTTGGTTCTTCTGGGTACACAGGCCAAAACCTGCAACATTAGCAGGCACAAAACCAATGATTTCCATGTAACATCCTATATGTTTTGAGCACCAACAGGCACACCTCCAACATATCTCTGTGCTTCTCCTGTCTTACCTCACTTGCCATCCCCTGTCCTTGGGTGCCAGTGAGCATGTTATTGACATCCCACAGTATAGTACCTCCTATCTCCCACCCTAGCACTCTACATCCCTAGGAACAGGCAGGCATACTGAGATGCATGGGACTTTGTTACGGAACTCAAAGTTCATTTTCCTTTGCACACGTTGAAGTCAAAGAGACATGAATGAGAGTTTGGCAGCAAAGAAAGTGGAGGGTTTATTTAAGGAAATGGTGTTAAGCCCAGAGACGCAGATAAGCTAGCAATCAAAGATCTAGCTCCCCAATAGCCTCTAGGGGATACATTATATAGAGGAAAACTCATTAGTCATGGTAGCTTAGGGAGTTTGAGTTGTGGGCTCTGTTGATTGGTCAGGGCTAGGGAGGCAGTTGATTATTGCATCAGGTCCTGATATCAGTCATGGTGTCATTCTGTCTGGTTTCAAGGGGATACCGGGTAGGGTCTTTTCACCTTCATGGTTCTGGAGCTGCAAAATGTTATCTTTAGTTTGACCAAAACTCTGTTTCTGTGGTCAACAGACCTGAGGTTTCATTCCTAAGACTGTTTGATGCTGACCTAAGGGCTTAATGATTAAGGGAGTGGTTGTGCAGTAAGTAGAAAATAAGAAAAGAAAAGAAGCAAGTGAGCCCAAGTCTAGTTTGAATAAAGGAGAAATAGAAGAGAAAAAGTCATTTTAAAGAAGTGAAGATTTTCACGGTTACAACTTAGATGAGGCCAGAGGAATGTCACCACCCCTCACGCTGTATACAAAAATGCAGAAGTAGCTGATTTTATCTCCTTAACTGTTTACTCCCATACAGATGTTGAAACCAAACCACTATTCCTCATGCGCAATTGATCAAGGTTTGAGTGCTATACAACCTTCCTGGGGTGGCGATAATGAGCAGTCTGCCATCTTGCCCCACAGCGCAGCCGAACATGGTTACCAAACAATTTAACCAGTAAAGAAAGCCCTCCACTTTCAAAATGCCCACCTTTTCCAAAAGCCTGCTTGATACCCAGTTTATAAAACCAGCCAAGTCCCGAGCCAGTTCAGAAGACCTTCCTTTCCTCTGTGCTGTCTCCTTGTGCTCAAGCATAAGCTTAGTAAAATCTGTCAGGAAATTTTTCTGGGGTTTCCTCTCAATTTCTATCTTGTGGAACTCATGAACCTGAGCACAGGTAACAATGCCACTCATGTGTCTCCATGTGGCAGCCCTTTTCACTGCCATAGACTCCTCCAAGCTTGGAAGAAAAGATGGAAAGGGAAGGTAAGCAATTTTATTTTAACATTATTAAAATTGGCCAATACATGTTCCAGAGTCCTCTGTCTTTAAGCATCCACACTAGCTCCTTTTTAACCATTTTTTAAAAAAAATACAAACTTGATCTTGTTTTCTTCCTACTTAAAACCCTGTGTGGATGAAAAAAAAGGCCACACACTAAACCTGGCAAACTCAGGGGAGGCCAGCATGGTGGACCCTACAAACTCTGAGACTGAAAGTAACCACATAAGATGATTTAACATAAAAATTCCTAACTAAAAGTAGGTCATGGAAGATAGTCACATCTTGGGCCTGTAGTTTTCTTGATAAAGGTCAATCATTACCTTAAGTGAGCCCATTTATTGTCTTTCTGCATCTAAAATAACATGCCCTTGGAATGTCAGAGTAATCCATTTTTTTTCCAGACACCTTAGGGCACAACCCACTGTACCAGAGCAGGAGACCTCAGAACCCCATTGTTATCTTTTCCCCTGCATACCATCTCTATGTGGTATAAATGTTAATTATTAACTCTCCTGTACCTACCAATGTAAAAGAAGTGTATGTCTCTCCATTTTACTTTTTATCCAACCCCAGAGATTCTGCCCGTACCTTCCCCACTTTGCTTTCTCCTGCCTCCCTTGTCTACCAAATACAGATATCACGCAACCTTCCTTATGTCTGCTTCTTTGATTCTAATGTATAAAGCAAGCTGCAAAGCTACCATTCTCCAGTTTTCTTAAACCGTTGAGATTTTGCTTCCCAGCAATTGTCATCAATTTGGCTCAGATTAACTTATTAAAATTCTCTACAGGTTTGGATGTGTCTTACATAGACACTTGAATTGCTTTCTGGCCCTCAGGCTAAAATCCAAAACCCTAATATGATCTTACAAGACCCTATGTAACTTAATGCTCTGCTTTAATTCTCTGAGTTCAGTCAGTTTCCCAGATCAGAATCTTCTAATCTCCTGTTTGGAGTGTGTAAACCTGGCTGTCAGTGTTTTGAGAAATGAGCCAAGGAAGGGGGCTGGAGAGTTCAATGTTCCAAATGCAGACTTAATCCCCATTTTCAGCATGTTATCTCAGTGGACCCTGTGAGGGAAGAACAAACTTTCTTCTACCCTCAAAGTTCTTCTTGTTAGTCTAATAATCAGATAGACATGAGACGGATTAGCAAGAGAAAATAACCAAATTTAATGCATGCCAGTGCCAAGCTGATCAAGAAGGGAAGGTATCAGTAGTGAGACGCCCAGTTGAAAGAATGCACAAGAGGGTGATGTGCGAATGAAACAGCAGGCATCAACTTTAGTGCGGGGAGTGTGCTTCTGTTGCTCTTCATCTTGTGCTCCCCTTCTGCTCCCCGGGGGACCACATGGCTCCACACATAACAGAGTACAATAGTGGCATTCAGCCACACATGCGTGATAAAATAAGCTGAAGTATGTTTACATATTTTAGGCGCAGGCACCCTACTACACTGATGTAACATTCAAATCTGGGGTCCTGTTACTAGTTGTTAGCCTGGATCACAGCCAGACCTGGGACCCACACTCCACCCCTATAGGGTCATGGGTCAGGATCTGGCCTGGAGGGTGCTACCTTGGGCCCACAATCCACTTGCCATTCCTGGAGCGGCTTAGCCCCACAGGGGAATCACCCACGGGGTACTCTTTACCTGACGTCTCTCTGGGTGCTGCTCAGCACACCAGGGGCATTGTGACATGGCAATTGTTGCTTGCGCCCGCATCAACGATAGCCCCCATCATTTGCTACCTGTTCTATGGTACTGTGGTGGCTGAAAAATTGACTCTTACTGGAAATTACTGTTTGACTATCGCTATGGGTATGTATGCCTTTGATTATAGGAACATAACATTCTAAACAAGCTTTCTGCTTCTGTACCCCCGCTTACGCACCTGACCTGTGAGTTGACAGGTAGTGTGAATAGAAGAAAGATAGCCCTTTGTGTTTAGACAGAATGAAGAATGGGATTTTGGGCTTAAAAACCCTGTACCTCTACATTTCGGGGCTGCTTAATTTGGGGTCTGCGTACCCCTGGCAGACCCAGCTGGCTGAATAAAGAGTGTTTCCTATAACTCACTGAGTTCCGGTGGTCCGTGTGTCTTTCGGGGGCTGGCAGCTACAACATTTGGAGGCCCCAGCAAGATCTCAGGGAGTGACCCTGGGATCTAAGACCAGACCGTCCTCTGAAGCAGTTGCTGTCTTTGTTACGGATTGAAAGGGGTGGCCGACCTGAGATGTTCCAGGGCCCTTGAATGCCATGATGGTGTTAATGCAATCGTCAAGGACACAACTTTCAGGACACACTCTTTGTTCCTGGTCCCGATGGGAATCTGGAATCTCCGAGGCCTCGGCATCCGGATAAAAGGTACCTTCCTGGTTCTGTTGACCGGTCATTGGGGGTCCATGGAGAGGCTGGACGCAGTCATATTTCCAGGACCATGGCCAGGCCACGGGACACCACCTCCTGTCCCTTGTTGTCAGGTTTTATTTATTGTCTCTGGTCTGTCTAGGTTGTAGGTGGCAGACTTCCTGGGTCCACCTACACCTCAGTGATTGTTCTTGTCTGAGTGTTTGTTTTGTGTTTTCTGTTTTGTGTCTTCTGCACAAACAATAGGGGAAGCCTGAGTTCACAGAAAACACCCTTGAGGTATCTCCTGTGACATTTTAAAAAGCATTTGTAGAGGGAGCTAACTATGACATAAAGTTTTCTCCAGACAGACTAAGGACATTGTGTGAAGTTGAGTGGCTGTCTTTTGATGTGAACTGGCCTCCGGAGGGCTCTTTTGACAAGGGTTTGGTGAGGAATGTTTGGAAGGTTGCCACGGGAGACCTGGGATATCCCGATCAGTTTCCCTACATTGATCAATGGTTAAACCTTGTTCAGAACCCCCTCCTTGGCTCCGCCGGTGTGCCCTTTTTCTGGGGAAGCGGGTTTTAGTTATAGGCACCCCGAAACATGCAGCAACTAAATCTCCAAGACAGCCCAGTCCCTCAGTCCTCCATTCTCCACCGGAGGACAGTGACCTTCCCCCACCCTATAATCCAGGACAACAGAGGCCAAATAGCACCGCCTCACCTCCTTGGATGGCCAGCAGGTAACCCCTATGGGTCTTCTCCCACTCCGGGCGGGCACTAGCCGATACCACCACCCTGGCTGTTCTCCTTTTGCGAGAAGCACCACCCCAGGGGCATCACACAGATAGGCCCTTTATGGTTTAACTTGCCTTTCTCAACTAGTGCCCTGTACAACTGGAAGGCACAGAATACACCTTTCTCTGAGAAACCCCAGGCATTGACAGGACTCTTAGAGAGTGTCTTTCAGACTCACTGCCCCACCTGAGACAATTGCCAACAGCTTTTAATTACCCCTTGACCTCAGAAGAACTCAGAGGCATTTGAAACACAAAAGATACCTGTGGGAGGGAGGAGAGTTGAGGAAGTAGGGGAACAGATTGAAGAGGAATTTCCCTCCACCAGCTGAGACTGAGGACACAATTCTCAGGCAGGGAGAATGGCTTTAGATCGGTATCACCAGATTCTAATTGGGGGAATTAGGATGGCTGCTTGCCAGCCAACTAATCTTTCTAAGGTATGAAGTAATACAGGGAGGGGCCTCAGGAACCCCTGGAGCGTCTCTTGAACCAGGCCTACGGGTATACACCCCCCATTGATCCTGAGGCCCCTGAGAACCAGCAGACAATTAATATAGTCTTTGCTACTCAGGCAGCCCCTAATATCCGAAAAATTAGAAGGTTTTGCAAGGATGAACCTTTCCCAACTTGTTGAGATAGCCCAGAAGGTGTTCAACAACAGAAAGGCACCAGATGACCCCAAATTTATGGCTCAAATCCAAAGCTACTGTCATCAACCCAGCCAATCTGTTGCCAGACTCGGACCCTGAGACCCCCGTTCATGACTGCACAAATCTCACAGATGCTATGTATTCCTCGTGGCCAGACCTCAAAGACTTCCCCCTGCTTGAGGTCGATGAAGTTCTGTTCACAGACGGTAGCAGCTTCATACAGGAAGGAAGGAGATATGCTGGGGCAGGGGTCATAACTCTAACTGGCAGCATCTGGTCACAAGCTCTTCCCCATAGGACATCTGCTCAAAAGGCAGAACTCAATGCACTCACTGAGGCACTAAGATGGGGAAAGGATAAGGCAGTCACAATATACACTGACAGCCGATATGCTTTTGCCACTGTACATGTACACAGAGCCATCTACAAGGAAAGAGGGCTTCTGACTTAAGCTGAGAAGGACATTAAGAACAAGGAGATTTTAGCCTTACTTGAAGCCATATGGATGCCTACAGCTCTTACTATTGTTCATTGTAAAGGGCATCAAAAAGGAAACAGTCCTAAGGCTGAGGGAAACCAACAAGCAGATGCAGAGGCAAGGGCAGCGGCCACAAGGCCAGTGGGGCCCCCACCACATCTACTGACTGTTGTCCCTTACCCAGAACTGCCTCTGTCTCCAACCCATATGGTGGAAGAGAACATATATTTTCAAGATAAGGGAGCCACTAGGAACCAACAGGAGTGGTGGACGACCCCAGATGAAAAAAAATCGGGCTCTCACAGGCCCTTAGAAGGACTCTCCTCCACCAACTACACCAGACCACACACCTAGGGCAAACTCAGATGCTCCAGAAGGGAGAAGAACCACAGAGGGGATTGCCTCACGATGTCCAGCTTGTGCCCAAGGTAATCCAAAGAAGGGGAAGGTAGAAGAACCTAAGCATAGAGAAAGAGGAACTTATCTGGGGGACCACTAGAAAGCCGATTTCACTGAGGTAACCCCAACTGTGGGGGGCTACAAATATTTACTTGTTTTTACAGACACCTTCAGGAAAGAGACTGCCTTAGTAGTTACTAAGAAACTACTACAAGAAATCCTCCCTTGCTGGAGCCAGCCAGCTAAAGTCGAACAACACCTAAAAGAGGGGGGTGAAGCCTAAGGAAAAAAGAAGACAGGAAAGCGCTTTGGGAGGGCATACAGTCAATGCTGCAGCCACGAGTTTATTTAGCATAGCCCTTATACTTCTTTTCGAACACAATAGCAAGGCACAGAGTACATTACCATAGGAATGCTGACATTTACATAAGTTCCTATACATCCTTCCCTCAGGGTACAAACATCCTTGCTTTCTGTAAAGCATTCCACTATCTTAAAAGGATTTCTTTAGGAGGCATACCTCTCCTTCAGGGTCAGTAATGTTTAACTCAAATCCCTGCTTCCTTGAACCATTGTTTAAGCAGTCTCAGTAACTGCTTTATGGCTATAAGCTACGTGACTTCTCAGTGTCTCATAATGGCTCCCGACACTCCCTTGATTTGGTCTCCCCAGAACTTTAGGGTTGGATGATGGGCCAGCCTTCGTAGCAAAGATATCACAGCAATTGACTAGCTACCTAAATTTGTGATGGAAACCACTGTGCCTACCAGCCCCAAAATTCGGGCCAAGTAGAGCAAATGAATCAGACCCTAAAGGAGACATCAGTCAAATTAGAAACTGGTGGGACCTGGGTAGAACTTCTCCCTTTGCTGTTCTCCGAGCCAGGTGTACTCTGTATATTAATGGATTCACCCTATTTGAAATTTTCTTTGGAAAACTCCCACCTTTAGTACCTAGAATAGAAGATGAGAAAAAGGCAGAACTGCGTAACCTTGTCTTACTTGAGTCTTTACAGGCCCTTCAAAGTGTACAGAAGAAAATTTGCTCCTGGGTTCGTGCTGTCCACTCAACTCCGGGAGACAGACTTCCCCATCAGTTTCAGCCTGGGGACTCTGTGTAGATCCGGAAGTTCACTTCCAAAGGACTAGAACCCAAATGGAAAGGACCCTTCACTGTCTACCTGACAATGCCCATTGCAGTTAAAGTAGATGGCATCCCATTATGGATTCATCACTCCCATGTGAAGGCAGCACAAGAGTGGACAGCTCAAGAAGACGGGCCCTTAAGACTAAGACTCAAGCGTACATAAGTATAACCCTCTGTTTCTTCCTCTTTTCCTCTTTAGCCTAGGCATTAGACCAGCCACAACCAGAACCAGAAGGAACATTAATACTTTGCTAACAACAATATACAAGGTCATAAATAAGACCACCCCAGACATAGGACAGGATTGCTGGTTGTGTCTAAACCCAAACCCCCGTAGTATGTCAGGGTAAGAACTCCCCTAAACTTAACTGACCATCAGTAGGCTAGAACTTCAAGTCTATTCACTAGCAGAAGTAGTCCTTCAGAATAAAAGAGGGTTAAATTTATTATTCTTAGAACAAGATGGATTATGTATGGCTCTAGGTGAAACCTGTTGCTTCTATGCCAATAACTCTAGAGTAATTAGAGAAAGCTTACGACTAATACAGAGAAATTTAGATGCCAGAGGAAGACAGAGACTGAAATAAAATAACTAGTTTCATAGGATGTTCACTTGGTCACCATGGCTAACAACCCTTTTATCTGTTGTAGCTAGACCTGTAATCATCCTCCTCCTCTTATTAACTTTTGGCCCATGTTTCCTTAATTTCTTGTTTACATATGTAAGAAAAAGAGTTAATTCTGTAAGTCTTTTAGTATTACAGAATAGAGGCTATAAGCAAATTCTGTATAAAGAATCAAAGATTTTATTGTTTGCTAAGGCCAGTGGGGAATGTAGTAGCTAAAAAATTGACTCTTAGTGGAAATTACTGTTTGACTATCGCTATGGGCATGTAGGCCTTTGATTATAGAAACATAACATTCTAAACAAGCTTTCTGCTTCTGTAACTCCCCTTACGCACCTGACCTGTGAGTTGACAGGTAGTGAATAGAAGAAAGATGGCCCTTTGTGTTTAGACAGAATGAAGAATGGGATTTTGGGCTTAAAAACCCTGTACCTCTACATTTTGGGGCTGCTTAATTTGGGGTCTGCGTACCCCTGGCAGACCCAGCTGGCTGAATAAAGAATGTTTCCTATAACTCACTGAGTTCCGGTGGTCCGTGTGTCTTTCGGGGGCTGGCGGCTACAACAGTACAAGCCATCTGTGTACCAGGCATCCACAGGGGTAAGAGTTCTACCTTCTACATAGGGACTCAGTATGTCACCTATCATAGCAGGCTCTGCCAGGAGCTCTACTTAGACAATGTAGGGAGGGATCTGTGCAATTCTTGCACAGGAAGTCTTCCCTAAGACCACAGTCTCCCCTCCATGGGATACGTGGACTGTACAGTTACAGAATTAGGGCCAGTGATGGCCTCACTGGCCAACAGGGCTGCATATATGGCAGCCAGTTGCTTCTCTATCAGAGAATACCACACTTCCTCGCTTTTCCACCATTGGGATCAAAAGCCTACCGGTACCTTCCAGGAACTGAGCTTCTGCCACAAACCCCATCCAAACCCTGTATCATCCACCTGCACTATAAGCAGGGAATGGGAGGGCTGGATCTATAGCTTGCTTTGGAGGCTTAAAGATTCTGTCTTGGGGGTCCAATCCCACTGGGCACCCCGTCACACTAGACGATGTAGGGGTCAAATCAAGGAGGCCAAATGTAGGATGAACACTCCCCAAAACCCCAGCAGTCCCAAATAGGTTTGGAGCTGCTTCACAGTCTCAGGTTGGGGATATGCCTGTATCTTCTCAATCACTGCCTCTGGCATTACTTTTGTCTTATCTGACCAGACAACTCTGAAGAATTCGACAGAGAACAAAGGTCCCTGGACCTTTTCCTTATCAACTGCCCAACCCCAGTCAGCAAGAACTTCTCACAGGCTGGTCGCTGCTACTTCTAGTTTCGTAAGAGAATCAGAGGTTAGCATTATATCATCAGTATAATGATACAAGTACACTGCGGGCAGTCATTTCCACGTGGCTAAATCTTGAACCATGAGATCGTGGCACAAGATAGGACTGTGCAGATAGCCCTGGGGAAGGACATGGAATGTCCACTGTCACTCCTCTCAAGTGAAGGCAAACTGTTCTTGACTTTCTGGGGCTATGGCAATAGAGAAAAAAGTGTTCGCCAAGTCCACCACATAATGTTATCATCCAAGTTCATGTGCCAACCAGTCCATGGTGTCCGTGACATTCAGTATGGTGGCATGTAGGGACAGCATAACCTTATTCAGCTCCCGATAGTCAACCGTCATGTGCCAGGAGCTGTCAGGCTTTTTCACTGACCACACAGGGGAGTTGTACGGGCTATGAGTAGGACAAAAGACACCGACCTCTTCCAGCTTCAGAATGGTGCATTCTATTTTCTCATGGCCTACCGGCAGGCAATACTATTTTGCATTCACTACCCAAGCAGCCTGGGGCAGCACCAACGGGGCATGATGTGGACATCCCCAGATAATAATTTTCACCACCTGGATACTAAAGCAAAATTCACCGGCAGTGGTATTTACAGTCAGCTTTGCAAAACATCAACCCCCCAAATGTATTCCTGTATGGGGAATATGTATGTACACTTGGTATGGCCTAGGAGGCATCTGCCAATACTCAGTGTCATAGGAACCTGCCCCATACAAATGATTTGACCCCTGTAGCTTCTATGGTTGCAGTGGGCCCAGGAAACTTATCTGGATTCCCATAAAGCAGGGTGCTGTCAGCACCCATGTCCACTAGGGCTAATACCCTCTGCACATTGCGGGAGGACCAATGTATAGTCAGTTCCACATGTGGCCTCAGGTCAACTGGTTCCCCAGCCAACTTGGTGTCCCGGCCAAATCCCTAATCAGGGAGATAATCAGCCAGCCGTACCTCACGGGTAGTGGCTTTCCCGGGAATAAGAGTGAATCACTGTTCAGGAAGCAGCTGATTCCACAGCACCAGCAGCACTTCATTAGGTTGCTGCTTAATCTTTTCTTCAGTGACCCCTGCTGCGAAGGGATCAAACCATATTTGCCTGCGGCTCACTTTCACAGAGGATTGAGCTGGGCGCTGCTCCATGCCCCCTTTACGGCTACGCCTCCAACCGTGCACTGGCCGGTTTGGGAGTGCAGGGAGTGGTACAGCTCACACTTGGATGGAACACTCCTTGCGTTTCACTTTCACATCCCCAAACCTAGTCATGGTGGACGTTACCTATCCACCTATTCACGTAAGGGGCCAACAGCACTGCCATGGTGCCAAAAGTACTGGCTGGGCCAGAGGTCAAGATCAAATATTTCATATGGGTTGCAAATAGTGTACTGAGCATGAAACATCATCTGTCGCATGCCCATTTCCTGAATTATCTGGACCAGATCTAAGTACTTGGTCCATCTGTTCACTGTCTCTGGCAGCTCCCCCCGGGTCAGCCCACACTGTCCATGCAGTGGACATGAGCCAGTTAATCAAGGAGTGATTGCCTGCACCCCACACTGTACGTGCCACATTCTGGAGGGTGCTGCCTGAGGAACAGTATC
>PUFA01000871.1:0-72745 GCA_003508835.1 Eonycteris spelaea | reverse complement strand
ACACCACCTGAAGCAAATGCAAAATTCTCTAGTAACTGTGATGAATGCGCCTTGATGGGCCACCCTGATACACCTGAAAAATGAGAGACGTATTTTCCTCACCTGTGTTGAGTGAGACCTGGCAACCTTTAGCTGTCAGCCACCATGTGGATTATCTCTGCTGAAAAAATAGCAGCTTGTTCAGAGGCACACTCTCTTCTCAGAGCAGCCTACCTCCAAAGATTGGTCAAGGTGATAGTACAAACACCACACTCTTGTTCTATGGAACAATCTTCAGTACTCCTTATAGAGCCTGCTGAGTCACCTGTCAAAACTACATATAGTGTTGATCCTGACACCATGCCCTAAATAAAAATCCTGTGTGCAAATCTCTTTTTCAGAGTCTGCTTCCCAGGGAACACAACCTGCAACACAACATTTACACATTACAGAGAACACGCACACACACAAAGTATAAATTTCTTGCTGAAGACAAGTTTACTATATAAATAATTCAAAAGTTCAGAGGATATGATCTACAATGATGAAATTAAAAGATATTACAAATAAGATGAATAACATCAAAGTATTTGAGATAGTACAATAATCTGAAAGACACTACTAAAGGTATTTTAAGTGTTTGGAATAGAAATAAATAAAAAAAAACATAATGGTAAAAAAAGGGACACTATAGAGAAAAAGCAAGGCAGATTTTTTGGGAAAAATAAACATATTCGAGGAGGTAATAGTATTTTGGAAGTTATTATCTATTCTGCTTTTTCTCTAGTGCATCTTTATATTTGGCAGATCCTGGAAAGTAAAAACATACATTCCCAAGGCTTCCTTGAACTAGGTCTCTGTATGTGATTTAGACTTAATCAAACAGATTTCTATGTGAGATTTGGATGTAGACATAAGACAAAGGTTTTGCTTCTTCTTATTCTACTGTTTATGTTGGCAAGCAGTGTTATGTAGGATTAATAGAGGTCCCTGTGTCTAGTCATTTATTTTATAGCAGGGCCATGACTAGAGTGAGGCCTCTAAATTTAAGGGAGTACCAGGAGTCAGTAATCAAGATAAATAATATTTAAATCAATATTTTAGAAGGCCAAATTAATGTAAAAAAATCTACAATGAACAAAATATTAAAGTGGTAAAGAAAGATAGGATAGGTAGTATACTGATTTTGCCTCAGGCTCTAATATGGCTTCTGACCAGTACTGTAACCGATTTTTTCTTTATTTACAACTTTGATTATTTGTTCATTGTGAATATTTTGCATTAACTCTGATTTAACTACATTATCAATATATTTTGTTTATATTTACCATCTTATTTTGTGCTGTTTCTTTTGTCTATTCAATGAGTTTTTTTCTTTTCTTTTTGAACTTTTGGATTGATTATTTTTAGTATTCTATTTGCATTCTTCTCCTAGTTTAGAGAGGCTCATGTTCTACTTCTGTTCTTTTAGTGATTACTTAAAAATTTAAACTTGCAGAGCCAACGAATATAATTAGTAAATATCTGTTTCCTCTTCTAAAATTATATAGGAATTTAGAACACTTTAACTCCATTTAACTCCTGCCATAAGTTATTATTGTTCCATTTCAACCCCACAATATATTAATTCAATTAATGCACTTTTAATTATACCTGTACATTTATATTACTCTTAAATCCTCAAATTTCAGATCTTCAAACTGGAATTGCTTTTCTTATGCCTGAAATATCTTCTTTATAATTCCTTATAATTGAAAATGACTGAAATAAACTTACTCCATTCTTGTTTGCTTACAAATTGTTTTTCACATCATGAAAAATGCCTTACCATTGTCATTGCCTTAATATTGGCTTTCATTACTGTTGAAGAATTGGAAGATAGTCCAAATACTGTTCCTCTGAAGATAATTAATCTGGCTGCTTTTATATCTTTTTGTCTTTGATGTTCTGCACTTTTTCTATGTTGTGTAAGTGTGAATTCATTAGGCACGGAGAAAATGTGGGTGACATTCTTTCCACAGATCTGGAAAAGTCAGCTATATTTATGCAAATATACATTTTTTTCATTCTTTCTCTTCTCTTTAGAACTCTTATTAGATTGAAGTGAAATCAGCTTATTATTCTTTTTTCTTAGTTTTTATATTCCCCATTTCTTTGACTCTCTGCTGTATTTTGAATTTTGTTACCCCATATTCCAATGTATTAGATTTATCCAGAGAACTAAGATGAGATCACATATTTCCATATATATGTGTGTGTGTATGTATATATATATATGTATATGTATATGTATATATATATGTGTGTGTGTGTGTGTGTGTTGTGTGTGCATGGAGAGAGAATGAGAGAGAGAGCGAGAGAGAAGAGAGAGAGAGAGAGAAGAGAGAGAGAGAGAGAGAGAGAGAAATTGAGTTATTATAAGAAACTGACTTACATGGTTATGGAAACTGACAAGTCCCAAGATCTGCAAGCTGGAGACACAGGGGAGATGGTGGTGTACTTCCAATATGAACCTGAAGGCCTAAAAACAAAGACAGCTGATGGTGTAATTCTAGTCTGAAGGCCAATAGGGCTTAAGACTGAGGAAGGGCCAATGTTTCATTTCAGCTCTGAATGCAGGAAAAATTTTGTGTCCCAGCTCATTGCAGTCAAACAGGAAGAGATCCCTCTTACTTGCAAATTGGTGGGCCTTTTTTGTTTCATTCAGGACTTCAACTAATTGAATAAGGTCTATCCATATTAAAAACAGCAATCTTCTTTACTCAAGTCTATTAAATTAGATTTTAATCTAATCCCAAAAACCTTAACTAAGTCTTCCAGAATATTTGATCAAATATATAGGCAACTTGACTCAGTCAAGGTGGCATTTAAAATTAATTAGCATACCTAGTTTGCTAATAAAATGTTTTTTCTACTTTTAATAAATTTTATTTTAGAACAGTATTAGATTTACAGAAAAAATATAATAATACAGAGAATCCCCATATAACCCCTACCCCTAATTCCCTATTATCTATCTATCTATCTATTTAAATCTGGTAAAATATATATAACATAAAATTTTACTATTTCAACCATTTTTCAGTGTACAATTCTCTGGTATCAAATACACTTACATTCTCATGAAACCACCACCACTATCCTTTTTCTGAACTTTTTCTTTTTCCAAAACTGAAACTCTATACCCATTAAGCAATAAATTCCCATTCCCCAGTGCCTCCAGCTTCATTAAAATCATCATTTTATCTTCTGTCTTTGTGAATTTGATTTTTCTAGAAATCTCATATAAGAGGAATCATATAATTTGTTCTTTAGAAATTGGTTTATTTCACATAACATAGTGTATTCAAGATCTATCCATAGTGTAGCACTTGTCAAAATTTAATATCTGTTTAAGCCTATATAATATTCCAGTGTGTATGTTTGTATGCATGTTGGTGTGTCACATTTTGTTTATACTTTTATCTATCAGCATACACTTGGGATACTTCCACTTTTGGGCTATTGTGAATAATACTGCCTTGTACAAGAGCATATCAATACCTGTTTGAGTCTCTGATTTTAATTTTATATATATATATATATATATGTATATATACACACACATATATATATATATACATACATATATATATGAAATTGCTAGATTGCATGATAATTCTTTATTTAATTTTTGAGAAATCACCATAATATTTGTCACAGTACCTGAGCCATTTTACATTCACATTAGCAATCCACAAGTGTTCTAATTTCTCCACATCCTTGACGAACTTGGTTATTTTCTTTATTTTCGATAATAGCCACCCTAATGGTTGTGAGATGGTATATCATTGTTGTTTTTGATTTATATTTCCTTAATCACTAGTAATGTTTCGAATCTTTTCATGTGCTTATTGGCCATTTTTATATCTTATTTGGAGAAATGTCTATTCCTTTTGAACATTTTTAAAAATAAAACTTATTGTTGTTGAGTTGTTAGCTTCCTTTATATATTCTGGATATCAGTCTTTTATTGGATATATGATTTGCATTTTTTTGTCTCATTCCAATAATGACCTTTTTTTTTTTTTTTTGGTTAATAATGTTCTTTTATGCCCAGAATTTCTTAATTTTACAGTCCAACTTATTTATTTTTTATTCTGCTTCCTGCGATTTTGGTGATGTTTCTAAGAAACCATTACCAATATTTACTTTTAAGATTTTTATAGTTTTAGAACATGTGTATATAGTATAAGGTAAGATTCTTTATTTTTTATGTGAATATTTAATTTTCCCAGCACAACATACTGTCTTTTCTTCATTTAATGATATTAACAAACTTGTCAAAACTTGGTTCCTGTATATGCAAGGGATTTTTTCCCAGGCTTTCCATTCTATTTCTTTGGTGTTTATGTTTGTCTTTAAGTCAGTACTAAACTTTCAATTTCTGTTCTGTTGTGGTAAGTTTAGAAAATCAGGAAGTTTGAGACCTCCGACTTTGTTTTTTTCAAGATTATTTTTGATATGTATGGCCCTAAATATTCTACATAAATTTTAACACAGATTTTTCTGTTTCTGCAAAAAAAAATTTTAAAATTTTGATTGGAATATGTAGATGGCTTTGGGTAGTACTGGCATCTTGATATATTATGTGTTCCAATCCAAAAACATAGAGTATGAGATATATTTACATTTATTTGTGTATTTTTTTAAATTTACTTAACAATGCCTTGTATTTTATATTGCACAAGGTTTTTCAACAAGCCTCAGTTAACTTCATTCTTAAATAATTATTTTTGGTACTATTAAAAATAATATTGGTTTCTTAATTCCCTTTCCAAATTATTCATTGTTAATATATGGAAATTTAATTGAATTTGTGTTTTGATTTTGTATCTTTCAACTTCACAAAATTTATTTAGTAGTACTGTGTGTGAATGTGTTTGCAATTTTTAGGTTTCTACAACAAGATCATATAATGTGCAAAGAAAATTTTGATAAGGGAACATTTGGTCCTGTCTAAAATGGCCATGGACATTTGGTAAATGCCAAAGGGTGCTTAAAATTTAGTCCAGTCCAAAACATCCATGGAGACATTTGGTCCATAGTTAATATAAATTCCACTCTTCTGTAATATTTGAACCCTAGCTCATCTACCTGACTCTATGTCCTATGACCAGCTAGGCTACCAAGGCAAGAAGGGTTATTATTGACAATACAGCCACAACACAACTAATAGACCAATAAACATAAAAGTATTTTTAACATATTAATCTTGTAAACCTGAAGTAGAAATAAACATTATTGGCTATTTGAACCCAGTGATGTCTCTCAAACATGGACATTTCGGACAGGAGTAAATATTAAACACTACTTGGATGAACAAAATGTCTCCATGGATGTTTTAGACATGATCATATTTCAAAGACTTTTGCATGTATCATTCCTAGTCTCCTTTGTATGGAATATACCTTTCCCTTCCTTCACTTTCAGTCTATGTATATATCCTTAAATGTAGAGTGAGTCCCTTGTATAAAACATACAGTTGAATCTTTTTTTTTTGTAATCCATTCAGCCACTCTTTATATTTTGATTGGGAGTTTAATTCATTTACATTTAAAGTAATTATTGATAGGTTAAAAACTTTTGTCATTTTGTTAATTGTTTTCTGTCATGTTTATTTTTCCCCTTGTTTCTTTCTTGCTGTTATCCTCTGTGATTTATTGATTTTTGGAGTGTTCTGCTTTGATTCATTTCTCTTTTTCTTTTGTCTATGTTCTGTATGTATTTTCTGTGTAGTTACCATGAGGTTTCCATAGAAAATTTTATAGTTATAACAGTCTATTTTAAGCTAGTAACAACTTAACTGTAATCGCGTTTTAAAAATTCTACAGTTTACTTCTCCCATACACACACTTTATATTGTTGATGTCACAATTCATTTCTTTTTATATTATATATCCATTAACGATTTATAAGTTTTAGTTATTCTTAATACTTTTGCCTTTTACACCATTTCCTGTTTTAGAAATAAAAGGGCAGCTCCCTGCCAGTGTTACTTTAACTTTACATAAACACTCTCTTTAAGACTGAAGTAAATCTGATGTTTTCAATGTGAAAATGCAAAAACTGTTCCTGGTGTTATTTCTAAACGGAACTTGGCTCTAATCCTAATGTAACAGAAATGGATATGATAATCAGTATTTAACTTTTTTTTTTTTCATCTGGTAAATTTCAAAACATGGAACAACACAAAGTGGAACATCACGTTCTGTACAAAAATATTGCATTTCTCTTCGGATCTTCTTGCCATCTTTGTCATTATGTGAGCAACAAACTTTGCAACGACCAGTTGGATTCTGTTTCCCTGATATTGGTGGTGTGCTCTTGGGAAAATGTGTTCTAGACAGGCAAAGAAGTCTGACATCATCAGAACACAGACAACCTCGAAGACATTGCTGTTCTTGCTTGTGATGCTTTTCCAGCATTCTTTCAATCAACATCGTCGAAATTTAATTGGGTGATTGTGTGCTCAGGATTGTCCTTCTTGAACAGGGTGTAGGAATTTCAAGCACTGTAATGTTTAAAAGGTGATAAAAGAATTTCTTATACAAAATTTGTACCTTTTGCACTAAGTTAGATAAGAAGTGACATCTGATCAGCCAAGTCCACTGCTCCCATATTCTCATTATAACCCACAATGACACATACCTTCTTAGTTTTCTTTCCTTTTATCTTGTCTACTTCGATCATAGTATCATTGTGGAATGTTGAAAGCATTGTCACCTCCTTCTTGTCATACCATTTCGGTGACATAAGTTCACCACAAAATCTGGCTATAGTTGTCCCTTTCGCAACTTTTTTTTTTTTTTCAGATCATATGGCACCTGTTTTTGGTTCAAATGAGCTGTCTTAACTACATCAGTCCTGTTTTGATATAATTCTCTGTAAAACATGTAAGACGTGTTGTAAACTTTGGAGGCAAGTTTAGGACTGTAATCCACAAGTTATCTCAGAGTAAATGCTGCAATTGGAAATGACACCAGTGAGTATTCTTGGGGCAAATGGGAAATGGGTTAAACTTCATACTAGAATTAAAAGTGATTTACACACCATTACAGTACTACAGTATTCTATATTTTTCTATATGTGTATCTTTACTAGTGAGTATTATACTTTTAAATATATATATACTTGGCATACAATACTTGGCATACAGTTATACTTGGCATATAATACTCTATTAATTTGGGATGTACAACATAGTGATTAGACATCTATAAAACTCACAAAGTGATCACCCCAATAAACCTAGTGCCCCTCTAACACCATAGTTATTACAATATTATTGTCTATATTCCTTATGCTATACTTTCTATTTCCATGACTATTTGTAACTACCAATTTGTACTTCTTAATCTCCTCCACCCTTTTCACTGACCCCTCAACCTCCTTCTGATCTGGTAACTCTCTAAATGTTCTCTGTATTTATGAGTTTGTTTCTATTTGTTTGTTCATTTGTTTTGTTCTTTAGCTTCCATAAATATATGCAATAATATGGCATTTGTCTTCCTCTATCTGACTTACTCCACTCAGCATACTCTCCTCTAGGTCCATCATGCAATATTTTTTTCTCATCCTCTTACTTTTAGTCTGTGAGTGACTTTTAATCTGAAGTGAGTCTCTTGTAGGCAGCGTATGTGAGGGTCTTGTTTTCTTATCCATTCGGCCACCCTTTATATTGATTGGAACACTTAATTATTTTTCATTTGACGTACTTGTTAATAGATGTGTAGTTACTGTCATTCTTTATTCATATTCTTAGCTACATATTTTCTTCTTAAAGAAGTCCCTCCAACATTTCCTGTAATGCTGGCTTGGTGATGATAAACTCCTTTAGCCTTTTCTTGTCTGTGAAGCTCTCTATCTGTTCTTTAACTGTAAATTATAGCTTGCTGGATAATCTTAGTTTCAGATCCTGGGTTTTCATCACTTTAAATATTTTGTACCAAGCCATTCTGTCCTGTACTTTCGTTTGAGAAAACAGCTGACAGTCTTATGGGTGCTCCCTTGTAGGTAACTGGCTGCTTTTCTCTCACTGCTTTTAAGATTCTATCTTTGTCTGTAACTTTTGGCATTTTAATGATGATGTGTCTTGGTGTGGGGTCTTTGTGCTCATCTTTTTTGGGGGAATATTGGAGTTTCCTGGGGTTTAGGTCTATTTCCTTCACCAGGTTGGGGAAGTTTTCCATCATTATTTCTTCAAATAGGTTTTCAACTCCTTGCTCTTTTTCTCTTTCTGGTACCCCTATGATGTGAATGTTGTTATATCTGATGTTATCCCATAAGCTTCTTATATTATCTTCATTATTTTGTTTTATTTTTTTCTTGTTGCCATTATGATTATCTTCTGCTACCCCATCCTCTATACCAGTGATTCAATCCTCTGCTTCCTCCACTCTGTCGATTCTCTCTAATATACTCTTCATCTCAGATATTGTAGTCTACATTTCTGACTTGTTCCCTTTTATAATTTCCATCTCTATTTTTATGAGATTTTAAAAATCTCTTTATTAAAGTTCTCACTGAGCTAATCTACTCTTCCCCTAAGTTCCTTGAACATTTTTATAACCAATATTTTGAACTCTGCATATATTGCTTGTCTCTCTTTTGATGAATTATTTTTCTGAAGTTTTGTTCTGTTTTTAAAGTGAGATATATTTCTTTGTCTCCCCATTTTGGCTGTCTCCCTGTTTATGTTTCTGTGTATTAGGTAGGGCTCCTAAGTTTCCCGGTCTTCATAGAGTGGCTTTATGTAGTAGGTGTGGGGGCTTTTGGCGCAGACCTGAGAGGGGTCCAGCTTCAGGTTAAGTTCAGCCACAGCCTGTGCACCTCCAGGACCCCCTAGTAAGAGTCACCAAGAAATCCACATAGGCCGTGATGGCCTATAGGTTAACTGAGGAGTCAAGTCTGAAATTGAAGCTGGCTGCCACTAGTGCAGGGCTTGAGGCTATTCAGCAAGAGGTACAGAGCACACTGAGGCCAGATAGTTCTTCTTTGCATTTTGTGAGACTTTGAGAGGTTTCATGAAATTTGCAGCAGGAGCCAAGACAGC
Source organism: Eonycteris spelaea (assembly GCA_003508835.1). NCBI lineage: Eukaryota > Metazoa > Chordata > Mammalia > Chiroptera > Pteropodidae > Eonycteris > Eonycteris spelaea. Next base: position 63,672 of record PUFA01000871.1, on the reverse strand, counting down.
TCATTTGTATAGAATAAGCCACTGGAAGTGGCTTGGGTGGGCCCACCATTTAGGAGAGGCAGAGTCTCTCTGTAATCCAGAGCAGAGTGGCCTATGTAATCCATGTTGATGGCACCTGCATCTGCAGGCTGGGAGGGGGAAGGGCTCAACAAGGGAACAATGGCTTCTGCCTTCGCCTCTCTCCAGGAGCCAGCCACCTATCTGGCCTGTGCCCTGAAGTCCAAAAGCTCAGTTCCTCCTCATATGTTCCTGGTGTCCCTTGAGCAGCTGCCCCAATGCTGGAGCTAAGAGTGAGCGAGTCTGTCAGCAAGTAAGGCTGGGTATAGGCCCTTTAGGAGGAAGGTTTCCACTTCCTGCAGTTGTCTATCTCACTCAGCTGAAACCTCCGCTGGTTTTCACAGCTAGAGGTTATAAGAACTTCTCTTCCCAGCACTGGAACCCTGAGATGGGGAGCCCAGTGTGCAGCTGGGACCTCTCCTCAGGTGAGGGAGGAAGATCTGCAGCCACGATAGCCATCCTGATTCTTGGTAAGTTCTCGATCGCCACTTGTGGTTGTGGGGCCAGGGTCTTTTGCCTCTCCGGCCCACCTACCATTTTGAAATGACCTGTTATTTGAGGTGACCTAGTTGTAGGGCTTCTGTTTAGTCAGACCTCTTGTGACTCCACGTACTAGTTGCTCTGTAATTATATTATAATTTTGGTGTGATTGATAGAGGAGTCATGCACAACTTTTACCTTCTATACCATCTTGAATCCTCCTATGAGTATTATACTTTACTATACTTTTATATTGTTGATTTTTGTACCATGAGCCAGGATGTTGATGATGCACACCACTCATCCACCTCATTCTCTGTGGAGAAATCTTGAGTTCTGGACCTTCTCTCAACCTCACAGAGCTCTACTGGCTACAGCAAGACCCTTTTTCTTTCTTTCTTTTTTTTTTTCTTAACTGTGCCAGATGTCTGAACTATACTGGTTCCATCAGCTCTGTATGGGAGAAGACAAAAACCAACCCTTAAGGCAGCACCATGAAAGCTCAGTAATGTTGGAGTATTACTCCATTGCTTTCCCTCCCTCCTAGAGTAGATGCTTCAAGTTTTGCACCTTCTTTCAATCTTGCAGATCTGCGTCAGTGGGAAGAGGCATCCGCCCCCTTTTCTTTGTTTTTTAACTTCTTCTCAGCATCTAAATATGCTGTTTTAATTAGCACTCCATGTGAAGTGAGGCAGAAACTGATCCCTGGTGCAGTGCACTGAAAGGCCAGGACACTGGAGGAAGTCTCTGTTCTCTCTCTCACTTGAAGAAGTCACGGTAGGAGATGTTCTTTCTCAGTGCTGAGCTGTACCAGCTGGAGGGAGGGATTTACAGGAATAAAATAATATTGTTATTTTTTCCAGTTTTTTAAATTAAATTTATTTGAGTAACATTAGTTAATAACATTATATAATTTTTAGGTGTACAGCATTATAATCTGACATTCGTATACTCTATTGCGTATTCACCACCGAAAAGTCTAGTTTCCTGCCATTACCATGTATTTGAACCCCCTTATCCACTTTACCCTCTCAAACACCCCTTTATTCACTGGTAACCACCATTCTATTGTCCATATCTGTGAGTGTTTTTGTTTGTTTATTTTAGTTTCTTATTTTCTTTTTTTTGATTTCACATGTGAGTGAAATGATACATTTTTTCCCTTTTCCTCTCACTTATTTCAGTTAGCATAATATGCTCAAGATTCATCCCTATTGTTACAAGTGGCAGTATTTCATTTTTTTATAGCTAAGTAGTATTATATTTTGTGTGTGTGTGTGTGTGTGTGTATGCATGCTGCATCTTCTTTATTCAACCATCTGTCAATGGACTTAGGTCGTATCTATGCCTTGGCTATTGTAAATAATGCTACAATAAACACAGAGTTACAAATAAGCATTTTCATATTTTTCAAAAAAATATCCAGCAGAGTAATTACTGTATCATATGGTAGCTCTATTCTTAATTTTATAAGGACCCTTCATACTGTTTTCCATAATGGTTGCTCTAATTTATATTTCCAATAACAGTGGATGAGAATTTCTTTTCCTCCAAAGACAAAGAAAAAAAAGTAAATTTTATGAATGAGGCTACATCAAACTAAGAAGCTTCTGCATAACAAAAGAAACAATCAACAAAACAAAAAGGTAACAATCCAATTGGGAAAATATATTTGCAAATGATAAATTGATAAGGGAGTAATATCCAAAATATATAAAGAACTCATACAATTCAACAAGAAAGAAAATGAGCAGAGGACCTGAAAATACACTTTTCCAAGAAAGAAAGATGTACAAATATCCAACAGGCATATGAAAAAATGTTCAATATCACTAAGTATTAGAGAAATGATATACTGCTAGTGGGAATGTAGATTAGTACAACCACTATGAAAAACAGTATAGAGGTTCCTCAAAAATTAAGAATAAAATTACCATATGACCCAACAATCTCTCTTTTGAGTATATACCCAAAACATTTGAAAACATTTATCCATGAAGATATATGCACCCTGATGTTCATAGCAGCATTATTCATGGTGTCCACAACATGGAAACAAAGTGCTCTTCAGTAGGTGACTAGATAAAGAAGATGGGGTACATATATACAATGGAATATAGGAAATACTGTCATTTATGACAACATAGGTGAATCTTGAGATTACCATGCTTAGAAAAATAAGACAGACAGAAATATTTGAGAACCATATGATTTCACTTATCCGTAGAATATACAACTGAAAGCAACAAACAAAAATTCAGACACAAACAATATTTTAGTGGTTACCAGAGGGAAAGAGGGGAGGTGAAGTTAGATAAGGGTAAAAGGGTGAAATATATCATGACAGAAGGAGATTTGACTTTGGGTGATAAACACACGGTACGATATATAGATTATGTATTATTGAATTGTACACTTGAAGCCTATATAAATTTTATTAACCAGTATCACCCTGATAAATTTAATTAAAAAAAAACATACAAATGAACTCTCATCTCACACCAGTTGAAATGGCTATTATCGAAAAAGACAGCAAATAAGTGTTGGAGAGACTCTTCTTACCCTTTTCAATTATGTTGTTCTGGGTTTTCTGTTCTGGAGTATTGCAACTTCCTAACTGGGTGCTCTATTTATAAAGATATTTTGGTCTGTATATCATTGTTAATTTGGTGTTTCTGTAGTAGACTAAAACCTGGGACTTCCTGCGCCTCTATCTTAGTCAATGGTTCCTTTACCTATAGTCATTTACCCCCAGGAATCTACACGTCTGCAGTTCCCCTGGCATGCACCACAGCAACTGCCACTGCCTCTGTGACCTCCATCCTGAGATCCAAAGCATGTTGCCATTTCTTTCTGAGCTTAGAGTCAGACAAAACAGATACAAGTTAAAGATCCCACGGACATGGCAGAATATTGCAAATAATCTCCATCCTGGCTTTTTTTTTTTTTTTTCTTGAACAGAGAAAGGGAACCAGAAATTGAGCCACTGCCTCTGGACCTCAGCCACACCATGCTGAGAAGAGAGTGCGGTAAGGAAGAGTAAAATACAGTGAAATTTCCTACCATTTTGAATGTGGCTTTTGCTTGATTGGGAATTCACATGGTTGCTATAGATCTCTGACTTTGTTCCAGAGCTCCTATAGTTATTTTAATCAGTCTGTAGTTTTTTATTCGATGTTTCCATGGGGAAACAAGATCCTGGAGCTTTCTAGTCTGCCATCCTACTGACATTACCTTCTAATCCAGTAAGTTATTTTACATAAATTTACTTTTAATTTTTATGTTACATTTTGCACTTTTACATATCTGCTAGATCATTTTACAGTTTCCATTTCTTTGCAGATATTTTCATGCTTGTAATATATTTTCTAAATATTGCAAATATAACTATTTAAAAATTTACATTTGATAATTAAAGCAAATTAAGTCTTTGTGCACCTATTTTTCTGTCTGATTTTTCTGATGTTTCTCATAAATGGTGCCGTGTTTCTTTATCTTTTTATGTAATTTTTTTTTTTTTTTTTTTTTTTTTTTACTGTGGACTGTTTAATTCCTTGGGGGGGGGGGTGGTGGAAATAACTGTTAGTATTATTTGAAGTCTTCAATAAAGGTGCAATCTTTCAGATAAGTTTTGCATTTACTTCTACTATATGTTTTGGGGAAACACAGAAGGAGATCACTATGTTCCAATGGAAACCTTGAGTTTTTAAGTGTTATCTATATAATACGAATTTGAAGTAAAATTAAGAACTGGTTTGTGTTTATGATTGTCTTTAGGTGTACTTTATTTTAGTCCTGCACTGCTCAGTATCTTAGTAACTTTCTCTTTTTTGGTGGATGGGGGCAGAAAGGATAAGAAGATATACATGCAGTTTATTTCTAGTTGAAATTTACCCAGATCGTATAGGTCTTTGGGTTCCCATTTTGTAGGGAAAGTGTTTCCTTTTTGATATCCCATCTTGGGAATGCCCTGGCTTTTGTTTGTAGTTCCACAGTTCTTCAAGACCATAAAAATCTACACTAAATTATGCCAGATTTGGAGGCAAAAAATGCTAGAGAAAAGTAGCTCAGTATTTTTATGATTATTTTTGGTTCTTCCTTAACCTGAACATTCTTTACTATTTTGTTCATTCTTTCATGTTCCTAAAGAATATTTTAAAAATATTTTATCCAACATCTTTGACTACTTTCAGTAGAAATATCAATCTGGATACATAGCTAGCAGTATTACTTAGAATAGAAGACCAGTATTTATTTTTCCCAACCAGAGATTCTAGTTTAAACAGGCTATAATTTTGAATTAGGAGTTAGTAAATGATTTAGGAAAAAAAAAAAAAAACACTTAAAGTAGTCTACACAGGTGAGTTTTTCCAATATGTCTCAAAATGTGTTCTGTAGATCACTTGCCTTTCAATCACCTCTACTTATTGTCAAAATGAAGATACCTTGGTCCCACATAAGACATAACAGATAAATATGGTTTGGAGTTGAGCCTGGGGATCTATATTGTTGTCAGCCACACTAGTTAATTCATAAGTACACACAAAAAAATTAAGGGCCATAAATTTAAAACTAAAAATAGTTACTTTCCCTTTTAGTTTTACATTAAAGTACTTCTGTTGTAACAAGAAAGAATAAAGAAAACTCTTGATGAGAAAGATAGTTCAGATGCCTAAATGATGGTTATAGGCTTGACAACAAAGAAAAATGGGACAAGACTTTACACTTCAACAAATGTTAATTTCCAAATAATTAGAGCAGTATCATTCATAATCAGAATATAAATTTATTAACAAGACAATAAAGACCATTCCATATTCAAATACAACAAAGAATTTCATTTTTCAATGACATTTTTAATTAGATATAGAATTTAGATGGTAAAAAAAGCAATTTCAGACCATGCAATTCACAGCAAAGCATTGTGGCATGTGAAAGAACAAACATCTTTAAACTTTTTGAAGAGCATATCAGGGAGTCTGACAAGGCAAACCTCAGGGTGCAGTCTTTCCACCTGCAAATAAATGGCTACTGCTGTGTTGTCTATCCATGTGCTTTTCACCTGCTGAGTTTCTGTGACTAATATTGCACTGGCCATTTTAAAAGGCAGCTTCTCTGTAAACTGAATGCAATCTATATTTCAGAGACCCTTTCACTTATCTGTCCTGTTTCTAAAAATTAAATGACTAATATAAGTTGAAATCTTTGTTTTAGATATTGGTAGACAAGGGTAATATGCATGAGAAAAAGCATTTTTTTAAGGAGTTGAAAACAGGTGATGAAAAATACTTCTAATCAGATGAATGTTTGTGAATTTAGTTTATTTTTTCCTACAAATAACTTAAGAATTTAGACTTACTGATAATTCTCTAATCCAAAGGTGGAGAAAGTAAGCACATTTAGAAATTACATTTTAAGAAAATGAAGGGCCTCTGAAAATCATGTGTTAGCAGTCATCAAGCCTACATTTTTAAATATTGGGTGCATCTGATTTTACTCTAGTCATTTGTATAATCCATTGTAACCTTTATAATGTTAAAGGCAAGAATGTGCTCTGAGCAGAAACATACAAAGGTGAAGCCTTAATGAGTCACACTGGTCTACATTCCCTTTCCCCATAGTGTGGGTGGAGTCTCTGACCTGTTTCTAGCAACAGCATATGGCAAATGTGATGGGATATCACTTCACTGATTAGGTTAAATTCCAAGGGACTCCAATTTAGTAAGTTAAAGTGAAAGATTCTCTTGCTGACCTTAAAAAGTAAGCTGCTAATTTGTAATAGGCCTATGTGGCAAGGGCAGATAAGGCCTCTAAAAGTTGGATGACAGCCAGGAAGAAAATAAGAATCTTAGTCCTACAACCATAAGGAACAACTAGGTGAGCTTGAAAGGGAATAGTAAACTCTAAAAGGAAATACAGCCTAGTCAATGCTTTGATTGCAGTCTTATGAGACTACGAGCCAAGGACTCAGCTAAGCTCTCCCGAACTCCTGAACCATGGATGGAAACTGGGATAATAAACAGGTGATATTTTCATTTCTTCGAAATGTTTTCTAACTGTGGGAGTGATGGAGTCAGCTATTCTGGCTTACAGCAATGATTTCTAAGATTAATAAAATATGTCATAGCATAGATATAAAGCAAGTCAAAAGTAAAAGTCTATAGACTTTTTGGAGAAATTGGTAAACAATGATTATATTTTGATATTTCCTAGAGCCCAGTTGCCATTTTACTCATTGCTTCTGTGTCTCCAGATCTAGTCTAGTCATCTTTAAAATCTAGGTTAATAAACATGCACACAGTAAAACATACATGATTATATTTTATGACTTTTTTGGAAGTCTGTGACTGTGAATGGAATGGAAACAAGGCAAAAGTCCATGATTGAGGACAACCACTAAAGACACTATGATGTATTCACCAGCATGGTAATGTCAATCACATAAAAAAATGCTGATAGAAAAATACTTTAAAATTAACTCATACCATATAAATTATGAATAGCCACATAAACCAATGAAAACAAGTTGCCTGTGGGGCTTCACAACAATTGTTTATCAACTACATTAGAAATCAAAATGTCAGGATGTAGATTTGATTTATGTAATCATAAGCAGCCACAGCTAGAAGTTATTTGCTAAAAGACCAGGGATTGCATTACAATTTTCCATGGGAAAAATTATTCCATTATAATATTGTTAGTGGTAGAGAAAACCAAAGCTGTGTCTCATTATCATTTTATTTTGCAAAGGGCACAGTAAAATTTAACTTCATTAAGAGGAAGACTGAACTTTGAAGCTTAAGAGAAAACTACACTAGCTTTGCATTAATTGAAGTTTTAATTTAAAAATTTTTTGCCCCATCCCGAGGCAATTGAACAACAAAAAAAAACATTCTAAACAGAAGAAAATCTAGAAAAAATTAAGAATGACTGTTAAGTGATGTCTAAAATCCATTTTATGGCATGCATCAACATTGCGAATATTAGGTTTTTTATCGCACACCTGTCTACTTAGTACCATCATGTTCTTGTACTTTAATAGAGAATCAATGTTTGACCTAACCTTTCTTTTATCAGTAGACATTTAATAAATAACTGTTAAGTTTATATGAGAATTTTTTTTATTATTAGGGTGATGTTGGTTAACAAAATCCAGTAAACTTCAGGTGTACAATTCATTGTATTGTATTCACTGCCTATAGTTAGATTTCTCTCTGTCACCACATATTTAACATCTTTTACCCATTTACCTTCCCCCTTTCCCTACTCCACTCTCTGTTAATCCCTAGTTTATTGTCCATGTCCATGAGTCTCTGTTTGTTTATACCATTCATTTGTTGTTTTTAAGTTTATATCCCACATATAAGTGATATCATGTGATTTTCGACTTTTTCTGTCTAGCTTATTTCGCTTAGGATGATTATCTCAAGGTCCATCCATGTTGTTGCAAATGGCAGTGTTTCATATCTTCTTATAACTGAGTAATATCCCATTGTATATATGTACCACATCTTCTTTAGCCAAACACCTATTGTAGGGCACTTCAGTTGCTTCCATGTCTTGGTCACTGTAAATAATGCATGCTGCTATGAACATTGGTGTGCAAATATCTTTTTGGATATGGATTTTCAAGTCTTTGTGGTAAATAACCAGTAGAGGGATTGCTGGATCATATGGTAGATCAACTCTTAGTTTTTTGAGGAACCTCCATACTGTTTTTCATAGTGGCTCTACCAATTTATAGTTCGATAAGCAGTGTTATAAGGGTTCATTTTTCTCTGCATCCTCTCCAACACTTGTTATAAGTATTCCTGTTGATTATAGCTATTCTAACAGATGTGAGACGGTACTCGTTGTGGTTTTGATTTACAATTACCCAATAGCTAGCTAGCAATGTTGAGCATCTTTTTATATTTTCGTTGGCTATTTGTATGCCTTCTTGGAAAAAGTGTATGCTCAGGTCCTCTGCCTATTTTATGATTGGGTCATTTGATTTTTGTCGTTATTGAGTTGTATGAGTTCTTTGTATATTTTGGATAGTAGGCCCTTATAAGAAACGTTGCTTGCAAATATATTTTCCCATTTGGATGCTTGTCTCTTTACCTTGCTGATGGTTTCTTATGCTGTGCAGAAGCTTTTTAGCTTGATGTAGTCCCATTATTACCTAAAGCATTATATATATTTAATTCAAACCCCATCAAAATCCCATCAGCATTTTTTAGAGAAATAGAACAAAAAATCATCAGATTTGTAGGGAAGCACAGAAGACCTCAAATCGCCAAAGCTATCCTGAGAAAAAAATAATGAGGCTGGAGGCATCACTCTGCCTGGCTTCAAATTATACTACAAAGCAACTATAATCAAGACGGCATGATATTGGCAGAAAAACAGACACACGGACGAGTGGAACAGATTGAGAGTCGCATAAGTAAACCCATGTATATATGGGCAAACAATTTTTGACAAAGAGACAAAAACATACCATAGAGAAAGAAAAGCTTTCAATAAAATGGTGCTCAGAAAACTGAAAAGCCACCTGCAAAGAGTGAAACTAGACTGTTGTCTATCATGACACACCAAAATTAACTCAGAATGGATTAAGGACCTGATTATAAGACCTGAAACAATAAGTGCATATGAAAAGCATAGGAACTAAACTCAAGGACCTTGGACTTAAAGAGGATTTTATGAATTTGACCTCAAAAGCAAGGGAAGGCAATGCTAAAATAAATGAATGGAACTACATCAACTAAAAAGCTTTCTGCTCAGCACAAAGAAACCATCAACAAGGTAAAGAGACAACCATCCGAATGAGCAAACATCTCTGATAAGGGCCTACTATCCAAAATATACAAAACTCATACAACTCAATGACAACAAAAAACAATCCAATTAAAAAATGAGCAGAGGACTTGAACAGAAACTTCTTCCAAAAAGACATAAAAATGGGATTAAAAAAATTGTATGCTTTGAATTATACAAATAAATTGGATCAGACCAGAAAGTTATAAAACATTATTTTTCAATTCAATTGATGTTAATTTTATGTGTCAACATGGCTAGGCCACAGTACCCCGATATTGGTCAAATACCAGTCTAGATGTTCGTGAAGGTATTTTTTTTTTTAAGATGAAATTAACATTTACATTGTTAGACTTTTAGTAAGGTGGATTTCCCTCTGTAGTTTTGGTGGGCTTCATTCAATCGTTGAAGGCCTTAAGCGTGGAGGAAGACCTGAGATATTCCAAGAAGAAGCGAGTTCTGACTCCAGACTATCTTTGGATTTGAGCTGCAAAAATCAACAACTCTTCTTCAGATCTTCCAGCGTGTCTGCAGATTTCAGAATTTCCAGCTTTCAGCATTGTCGTGAGCCAATTTCTTTTAAAAATCTCATTTTCTTTAAAATTGAGTCCTTACCATGTGCAAGATGTTCTTTGACACGCATCATTTTTATTACTTTGTGATCTTTTATAGATTTCTTTCTTTTTTCCCCCACAATCTCTTCTGGTACCATCACCTTTGATTTTAATTTCGCATCTCTATGCCAAAATTTCCGAACTCCTATACTAAGCTTCACACTTATTTAATTGGCTTATTATTTAACATATCTTTATTGGGTGTTTTTAACAGACCAACTAATTTATATATTCCCAAACCAATCTCAACATTTTACATCTCAAACCTAGTTTTCTTCCTTATAGTAAATGGCAAATACTGCCACTCAATTGTTCATGCAAGAAACCTAAGGTTCATAATACACATCCCCAACCTGCTAATTATCTCTGGAATCCCAGTCACTTCGCTTCACTCCATTTCCACTAATTGCCATCTATTTCAGATAGTCATTATTTTTTCAATTTTAACTACTAAATTAACCTCCTCCTCACTCTTTCTTTGTATTCTCTTTCTACCTACACAGCAAGTCTTAACATAGGTCTTAGTTTAAACATAAATCTTGTCATGACACTCCTAATTTTTAGTCTCTTGAAACATCTTATCACTTTTTCATCTCTGAGCATTTTCACAAGATGTAATTTAAATCTGGAACATTTTCCACTTCAAAATTCAACTAGCTTACCTTAGCTCACTCTTTCTTCCTCTTTTATGTCTCAGATTAAATACGCATCAATTCTTCAAAAAGCTTTTATGATATGCCAAACTGTGATCTCCCTGTAACACACTCACAAAATACTTCATTACAAGCCTTGCAAAACTTGCTCAATGTTTATCTTTTCTGTTATTTGTTATTTCTAGGACAGTATTGACTATTTCTGTCTTATTCATTGCAGTATCATTATGTGCATCATATAATATACACGTCAATTAGGAGGAACTCATAGTTATTTGCCAGATAAATGATGGGAGGGTGAATGGATGCAGAGATTAATGGATGGAGAGATGAATGAATGAATGAATGAATACAATATTTGAAAAATCCTGCTATAGCAATTATGGTAATATTCAAAAGGAAATATTTTTGTTATTCATGACAGGGTAATAAAATTATCTGTACGAACAAGTGTGGAATAGCTAAACAAGGCCCCCAATTTAAAATGAGTTCATACTGGACTCATCTAGGAGATCCATCTAGATGACAAAGCAGGTGAACGCTATGTTAGTTGGCAAAATTACAACTAAACTACAGAATAAGCATCATTGGAAGTCCCCTAAATCTACCTAACAAAGTTCTAAACTGAGGACAAACATAAGAGGCAACTGAAGACAAGTAGGAGGGCCAGAAATATAAACTCCTGGTCCCACACCCACATGTGGTGGCTGAGAATCAGGAAGAATATCTTGGTTGTGTCATTCACCCCAGAGGAGCAAGGGGTCCTGGCCCAAACAAGGTTCCCTAGCACAGAGTTCCAGTTCCAGAAGAAAAGTCCCACAACTTCTTGTTGGAAAGCTAGTGACGAATATAGACAGAGAACTGCGGGAGGCCAGACACTCTTCTTTAAGAGACAGTGCCTGGTGCTACTCCACTGATAAACTCACTCACTCTGAATCCAGTGTTAAGGCAACAACTTGAAAGATACCAGAAAACATACAAGGAGAAACGAGATTGTCTGGCTTCCTAATGAGGGCTGGAGGGGCAGCTTTCCACAGACAAAAGTGCTGGCAGAATTTATTGTCTCACTGTTGAGCCCTCCCTACTTGCACCTCGCAAATGCAGGCAGCCAGAATATTTGAGTCTCAACAACTGGCTAAGCACTGTTTGCCCACCTTCTGGTGTTTCCCTGAGAACCCACCTACCCAAACTGTAGGCCCAAATCAAGCTGCTTCCAGTGGTTTTCCCATAAAAAAACAAAACACAAAAACAAACAAACAAACAAACCTAATTTAAGCTAATGCTGAAGATTAATAAAATCTATCGAAGGTTCACAAAACCCAAAAAAGCAGCATCTGGCCACAGCAATGTCCTATACCCCTTGTTTAAGCAACCAACAGCCTATTTGTGTCAGCCAGTTCAGTTCCCAGCTTGGTTTTCTGGTGACACATCCAAGCAAGAGTGGGTGGTGGCGCATCTTCAGATTGCTTGGTGGCTCATTCCAGGTGACCCCAAGCAAGAAAACAGCTTACAGCTTAACTCGATCTATGGCAGGCCCATCCAGAAGCCCTCAAGGCCAACATGCCTGGTGTTCAGCTTTGGACCAAGACGAAAGAAACCCCTGAGGCTGCATCTGAGGACAACAGACTTAAAGAGAAAACTGGGCAGGCATCAGAGCTTTGTTTAAAGAAATCCTGCTCCATAGGAATCAGCCTCTGCACAAAAACTCCTATACTGTAGTCACCAATCAGTCCTCACAACAAATAAGCCCATGGGTCAATCCCTCCCATTGATGTGAAAACTGCAACCAAGGCTCAACTAAAACAGGAGGGCACACATAGCCTATATGAAGGATACACCTGAAACACTTATCTTAGAACAGAAAAAAAAAACTGTACCACTGGCCCACAGAACAACATATTACATAAGACCACTCTACAAGACCATTAGCTATAAGAGCCCTATCTAATACATAGAAGCAGTCAAAATGGGGAAACACAGAAACACAATCTCACATGAAATAATAAAACAAATTCTGGAAAAAGTAAACAAAATGAACACACGCAATCTACAGATGCAAAGTTCAAACACTTGTTATAAGATGCTCAATTGAACTTAGGGCAAGAGTAGATGAACTTAGTGAGAACTTTAGAAAGGAATAAAGAACATAAAAAGTGTAGATAGAAACATAAAAAAAAGAGCCTGTCAGAAATGAAGAATACAATAATTGAAATAAAGAATACCTTAGGAGGAATTAACAGTAAGATTAGATGAAGCAGAAGATTGAATCAGTTATTTAGAAGATAAGATAGCAGACAACACCAAATCAGAACAGCAACAAGAAAAATACAATCCAAAAAAATGAGGATAGTTTAAGGGGCCTCTGATACAATATCGAGCGGTACCATTCACATCACAGGGGTACAAGAAGGAGAAAAGAGAGCAAGAGACTGAAAACCTATTTGAAGAAATAATGACCAAAAAGTTCCCTAACCTGATGAAGGAAATAGACATGCACACAAGCTCAGGAAATGCAGAGTTTAAAACAAGATGAACCCAAAGAGGCCCACACCAAGACATATCATCATGAAAATGCCAAAGGCTAAAGACAAAGGGAATCTTAGAAACAGCAAGAGAATAACACTTAGTTATCTACAAGGGCGGGTCTTAAAAGACTGTCAGCTGATTTCTCAACAGAAACCTTGCAGGCCAGAAAGAATTTACTGAATTATTCAAAGTGATAAAAGGCCAGAACCTAAAACTAAGATTACTCTATGCAGCAAAGCTATGATTTAGAATCAAAAAGACAGATAAAGAGTTTCCCAGATAAGAGAAAGCTAAAGGAGTTTATTACCACCAAACCAGTATTACAAGAAATGTTAAAGGGGCTTTTTTAAGAAAAAAAAAGAGTGACATCAGAAGAATAGAGCCATGAAGGATTTCCCTGACTTGTCCCCTTATAATCATGACAAACAGAACACTTAAATCCAACATAATATCCAGCAGAGCACACAAGCACATCTAAGAGATATGAACATCAGAGCATTTTGAAAGTGGGTGAATCACATGAGCAAGGAGAAGAAAAGTTGATAGCTGCTACAGAGAACACCCTGGAGCTCACAACAGGATGAAGGGGAGGGGAAAATTACATGGCAGTTTTTTAACTTTTAAAAAGTCACGAGCAGTTCTCCCTGAGTGATCAGCATATCTCACATGGCGGAGCCCAGTGACAAAGCTGAGAAAGAGGCAGAGATCATATTCAAAGAAGCAGAATCTGCCATTGCCAGGCAGAAAGCAGAGTCTTTGAGCCTGGCCACCTTCCCCCCCCCATCCTCACAGAGCACGATTCTTTATCTTCCCAGAGCTTGCAGCAGGCCCCAAACTTACTTAGGTATTGAAGCAGTCCTGAGACTTAAGGGTCTCTTCAGAGTCTCGGATCCCCTTCACCATTCACATTCTCAATGCGGGTGGATTGCTGGAATTGGGGTAACCTGATAGCAGAGGAGACAAACACATTCACAGGAAAGAAATAACATTTTTGCCCTAAAGCAGAGATCCAAGAGGCTTGGGCAGTGCAAGAAGCTTGTTCACCACCTACCGGAAAACAAAAGAAAAACCTCATCTTAACAACCTGATACAGGGAAATCACTCTGAATAATATTTAAAAAATTAGAGATTACATTTCAATTAATACTTAGCCAGAAGAAATAATTCATCAAACACCATGAACAATCAAGGTGACAAGGCAGCTCAGAAAAGGATTTTTTCAAATCCCCAGAAGATGAACTTAAAGATATAAAAATATCGTGATTTAATGACAGAGAATTCAAGATTGCACTTCTGAAAAAACTCAAGGAGATACAAGAAAATTCTGATTAACACCTCATTGAACTCAGAACGAAAATCAATAAACAGCATGAATACTTTAATGGCACCACACACACACAACAATGCAGAACTAACACATAACCTAAAACAAGAGGGACAGAGGGGAAAACCATAAAAACACCACTAAATTAAATTAAAAAAAAAAAAGATAAAAAAACAATGGAGGCACTGAGTACCAGATGCCAAAAGATAAAATGGTTATAGAAAACCTCATATGTCAATAATCACCCTAAAGGTAAATGCTTGAACTCAACAATAAAAGTAACAGACTGGATCAAAGCAAACAACAAACAACAAAAAACAAAATACAGCCATATGCTGCCTTTAAGAGACACATCTCAGCTTCAAGAATAATATAGGCTCAAAGGGTGGAAGACGATGCTCCAAGCAAATAGCAGTCAGAGAAAAAAGAGTGTAGCTGTAATTCTATCTGACAAAAACTGACTTTAAGATAAAAAAAATAACAAAACAGTGATGGACAACTTCATAATGGTAAGGAGGGCCATAAATCAAAAATACATAACACTAAAAGTTTCTGTACAGCAAAAGAAACTGTCTACAAGGTAAAGATACAACCATCTGAGTGGGAGAAGAAGATATTTTCAGGCAAACACCTCCAATAAAGGCCTACTATCCAATTATATACAAAGAACTCATACAACTTAAGAACAACACAACCACAACAAAAACCAAACAATTCAATCAAAAATGTTGCAGAGGACCTGAAAGCCAGTTCTCCAGAAGACATACAAATGGCCAACAAACATATGAAAGATGCTTAATATCAGTAGCTATTAAGGAAAATGCAAATCAAAACCACAATGAGATACCATCTCACTCCTGTCAGAATAGCCGCTGTCAATAGGACAAATATTATCAAGTGTTGGAGAGAATGCAGAGAAAAAAGAAACCTCATATCTGGTTGTGGGACTGCAAATTTGTACAGCCACTACAGAAAACAGCATGAGATTCCTCAAAAAACTAAGAGTTTATCTATCATGTGATTAGCAATCCCTCTATTGGGTATTTACCCAAAGACTTGAAAACTCATATCCAAAAAGATATTTGCATACTGACATTTATAGCAGCATGCATTATTTATGGTGGTCAGGATGTGGAAGCAACCGAAGTGTCTTACAATAGATGACTGGTTAAAGATGTGGTAAACATATATACAATGGAATATTACTCAGTCATAAAAGAACGAAAATACTGCTGTTTGTGAAAACATACATATTGCTTACTGTTTAATTGTACATCTGAAACTTACTGGTTCTGTTTATCCATTTCATCATAAATAAGTAAGGTAAATAATAAATAAAGACTTAAAAATAAAATATCATATGAGAAAATGAAAAAATAAATGGAAAAATAAGTATAACCAAGTTTAAAAGACATGAATATTAAAAGAATAAAGGTGATAGAACTTTAATTTGGAAATGAAACACAACATAAATACGGGTAATTATGACAATGAAAATATAAGGAGAGTGTCTAAAGGTCTGAAATTGAAAAGGGTAATGGACATAAGATGCATTCAGAAGAATGAAGAGTACTGTATATATGAAAAGAATAATAAAAAATTTACCAACTTGGCTGGACTCACTAAGAAGAGAAAAGACTCAATTAAACAAAATCTGAAATAAAAGAGGTAAAGTTGACAGAAACCACAGAAATACAAAAGATAAACAAGAATACTTTAAAAGAATATATGCCACCAAATTACTATTTAGAAAAAATAGACATGTTCTTAGAATTAATATAATCTTCCTAGACTGAATCATACAAAAACTGAAAATAATAACAAGACTGATAAACAGTAAAGCAATTGAAACAATCATCATAAACCTCCAAAAATACAATTCTAGAATTAGATGGCTTCACTAGTAAATTTTACCACAACAAAAATAATTCAATAACTATCCTTCTCAAAATGTTCCAAAAACCTGAAAAAAAGACAACACTTTCTAACACATTTTATGAGGCTAACATTACCCTTGATAGCAAACCTGGCAAGAATAACACATGAAAAACTACAGACCAATATTTCTGATGAATATGATGCAAAATCCTTAAACAAATACTAACAAATCAAATACATTAATGATATTCATTACAATCAAGTGGGTTCATTCCAGTGACTTAAGGATGGTTCAGTATAATGAAAATAGATTAATATGATATGTCACATAAACAAAGATAAGATCATAATGATCATATCAATAGATGCAAAAAAAAAAAAAAGCCTTTAACAAGATATAACATCTATTTCTAATTAAAACACTCCATAAAATGGATATAGAAGGAAATTACCTCAACATAATAAAGGGCATCTATGACACCCTCTCGGCTAATATCTCACTCAATGGTGAAAAACTGAAAGCATTTCCTCTAAGATCAGGGACAAAACAAAGATACCCACTCTCACCATTATTATTCAACATAGCATGGAAGTCCTAGTTAGAGCAATCAAGCAAGAGAAAGAAATAAAAGGCATCAAGATAGGTAATTAAGAAATCATATTTTCACTTTTTTCCCGCAGATAGCATGACCATTTATATAGAAACCCCTAAAGACCCGCCCCCCCAAAATAAAACTATTGGAAACAATAAACAATACAGTAAAGTTGCAAGTTGCAAATCAATATACAAAAATCTATTGCATTCTTACTACTAACAATGAATTTTAGAAAAAGAAATGCAAAAATAAATTTTTCAATTGCATCGGAAAAGAATAAAAAGCCTAGAAGTAAACAACCAAAAAATGTGAAGCATCCTATTATACTGAAAACTACAAGATATTAATAAAAGAAATTGAAGAAGACAAAGAAAGGGAAAGACAGTTCATAGATTGGAAGAAACAACATAGTTAAATGGCCATATTATCCAAAGCAATATATAGATTTAAATGCAATCCCAACAAAACACTAATGGAATTTTTAAAATAATGTAATAAAAAAATATATCAGATTGTACTAAACCCACACAAAAAATGTAAATAGCCCAAATAATCCAAAGAAAAAAGAAAAAAAAAGTAGTTTTCACACCTCCAACTTCAAATTAGACTACAATGTAAAAATATTCAAATCAGCATGGTATTGGCGAAGAACAGACACAGACTAATGCAACAGTATTGAGAGCCCAGAAATAAACTGACGTATATATGGGCAACAATTTTGACAAAGAAGCCAAAACATACAATGGAGAAAAAAGCTCTTTAATAGATGGTACTTGGAAAAATTAATAAGGCACATGCAAAAGGATAAAATTAGACTACTATTTGTCACCATACAAAAAAAAAATTCAAAATGCTCAACACCAAAATCAATAAAGGCATAGAAGAGAACATAAGTACTAAACTTATGAACTTGGTCCTACGAGGATGTTTTTAAAACACTAACCTCAAAGGCAAGGGAAGAAAAAGCAAAAATAAGTTAATGAAATTATTGTGAAACTAAAAATGTTTCTTTTCAGCAAAAAAGAAAAAAAATCAATAAAACAGAGGCAAATCTTCTGAGTAGAAGATATTTACAAACACCTTCAATAAAGAGTTAATGTCCAAATATATAAAGAACTTATGCAACTCAACGACACAAAAAAGATCCAACTGAAAAATGAGTAGAGGAACTCAACTCACACTTCTCTCAAGAAGACATACAATGGCCAACAGATATGTGAAAATATGCTCAAATAAACTAGCTATTATGTAAATTCAAATCAAAACCATAATGAGATACCAACTTTATAGCTTTTATTTTTAGACACAAACACACAGTATGGTGGTTACCAAGAGGACAAAGTGGGTAGGAGGAGATAGAAACATAGTTAAGTGGGTCAAATATTTGCTAATAGAAGGAGATTCGACTCTGGGTTGTGAGCAGACAATGTAACATACAGGATGATGTTTATTGAATTATTCACTTGAAACCTATATAATTTTATTACCTAATGTCTCACAATAAATTTAATATTGAGGATAGTTTAAAGGGTCTATAAGCAATATTAATCTTAATGACATTTGCATCATAAAGATACCAGAAGAAGAGAGAGAGCAAGGGATTGAGAACCTATTTGAAAAATAATAACTGAAAATTTCCCTAACCAGGTGAAGGAAATAGACATAAAATTCCAGAAAGTGAAGAGTTCCAAATTATATAACCCAAAGAGGCCACACACAAGACACATAATTAAAATGCCAATGTTAAAGAAAAGAATCAATCTTAACAACAGCAAGACAAAAACAGTTAGCTACCTACAAGGAGCACCCATGAGGCTGGCAGTTAATTTCTCAAAAGAAACTTTGAAAGACAAAGGGCTTGGCACAAAATATTCAAAGTGCTGAAAACCTAGTATCTACAACCACAAAACATTTTATCCAACAAAGCTATCATTTAGTGTTGAAGGACAATAAAGCGCTTCCCAGACAAAAAAAAAGCTAAAGGAAATTTACAGCACCAAGTCAGTATATTATAGGAGTTGTTGGAGGGACTTCTTTAAGAAGAAAAACATGTATCAAAAACATTAATAAAGAACGGTAATAACTATGTATCTATCAACAGGTATCTCAAATGGAAAAGAATTAAGTGCTCCACCAAAGAAGCGTGGCTAAGTGAATAAGAAAATAAACCCCCATATACGCTGCCTACCAGAAACTCACTTCAGATTAAAAAACACTCACAGACTAAAAGTAAGGGGGTGAGAAAAGAAACTGCATGAATGGACCTAGAGGGTAGTGTGCTGTCAGGTGATTTCTCAAACAGAAATGTTTGAGGCCAAAAGAGATTGGCACAAAATTTCAAAGAGATGAAAAGCAAGGGCCTACATCCAAGATTACTCTACCAGAATCAAAGGAGAAATAAAGAGCTTCTCAGAAAAGAAAAAGCTGAAGGAGTTCAACACCACAACACTGGTATTACAAGAAATGTTAAATTATTTCTTCAGAAGAAAAAAAATCAAAATATGAATAATAAAATTGCAATAACTGCATATCTAAACTATCGATATAAATGTAAATGTATTAAATGTTCTCAACCAAAGGACAGGGGAAGCTAAATGGGTAAGAAAACAAAACCTAAACATCTGCTACCCCTATAAGAGACTTTCTTCAAATTGAACAATACACACATACTAAAAGTAAAAGGATAATAGAATAAACAAAAAACTGGGGGTAGCACTACAAATAACAGACAAAATAGCTTTAAAAACAAAGTCTTTAACAAAGAGTAAAAGAGAGACTCTGTAATTTTATTTCTGGGTATTTATCCACAAAGAAACCCAAGACTCTACTTAGAAGAGCATGTGCATCCATAAGTTCATTACAGCATTAATTTACAATAGTCAAGGTATGGAGGCAAACCTGGGTGTCCATCAGTGAATGAATGGATAAAGAAGGTAGTACATATATATAATGGGATATTATTCAGCCTTAAAAAGAATAAAATATTGCCATCTGAAAACAACGTGGATTTATCTAGAGTAGCATAGTGCAGAGTGGAGTAAGCCAGAAGGGAAAGACAAATGAATGTTTTCAGGTATATATGGGATTACAGAACAAGGATAAACAAACAAACAACAAAAACAAACACAAATACAGAAAGCATTTTGATGTTGCTGTTGGGTGAGGGGTGGTGAAATGGGGGGGGATTAAGAGGTACAAATTAGTAAGTAACAAGATAGGCATGGGGATGTAAAGTATAGCATGGTGAATAATAGTCAACAGTATTGTGATAACTATGTATAGTATCAGATGGTACTGGATTTATCGGGGTGATCATTTTGCAAGTTATATAAATGTTTAATCACTGTGTTGTATATCTGACACTAATATAATATAGTATGTCAACTATAATTGAAAAAAAAACTAAAAATATAGAATTAAAAAAAAAAGATAGAACTTTCTATCTCTAACTGTCTGTAGGAGGGAAGGACCATAACATTGATAATTGGCAATTAGCTAACACAGATGACCCACCATATTAATCATTCCTGTACACTAAAGTCCTCCAGTACTTTTCCATTTACTCACCATAGCTTTAAAAATTCCTAGCAGTTTTTTTAGGTAGTTGAGTTTAATTCTTTATTGAATAGTTTTCAATAATGTCTTTCTTACCTAAAAAAAAGTAGAAAAGAAAAAGAAAGAAAATACTGCAAAGAAAACATTCTGACTGAAAGGCAAAAACCACAACAAAAGCTCTGGATTGACCAATACTAAACTAGTACAACTTTAAAAGGCAATAGTAGGAAGATTTTGTGTAATTACAACAGTAAATTGGAGAATTGTACACACACAAAGTAAAAAAAAAAAAACAATGACAAAATCATAAACCTGGAGAGGATGAGTAAAAATGGTAGTATTTTAGAATGTGTTCAATCTTAAGTGACTATCAACTTAAAATAGACTTCTACAAGCATATCTTGGTATATATTCAGCACATGGTAATCAGAATCAAAAATCTACAAATGTTGTATTAGAAAATAAAAGAAAAAACTGAATGAATATAACAATAACAACAAAAAAGGAAAACATGGAATATAATGTGTCCAGTAAAATAATCCTTTAAAGTGAAGGACAAATAAGTATTTTCTCAGATAAAAAATGGAGAGAAGTTGTTCTTCAGTAGACCCACCTTTCAAGAAAAAGTTAAATTGAATTTCTTTGAGAGAAAAGGAAATAATATAAATCTGAAACAATGAAGGAAAAGAATGAGCATTAGAAAAAGAATAAATGAAAGATAAAAGACAATTTCTATTTTTATCATTACTTATCTAACAGATAATGATTTATTCCAAATAATAATAGCATCAAGGTATATGATGATTTATAACACATATAAGTGAGATAAATGACAACAAAAATAGAATTAAATGAGAGAGAGAAATTAAAGAACACATTAGCATAAGTTATTTAAACTACTTGTGAAGCAATATAGTATTTAAAGTGAATATAGATTGTATGTAAATGCGTATTGCAATCCATAGAGAGATCACTAAAGTTAAAAAAAAAAAAAGAAGTATAGAGGTTCTGGTCAAGACGGTGGGGGGGTAGGAACATTATGCATGCCTCTTTCCATGTCCATATTAAAATTGCAATAAATTGTGAACAGTCAGGCCTGGAGAAACGATCTGAAGACTAGCTGAACAGAACTCCTATAACTGGGGTTATAAAGATACCACATCAAGATTGGGAGGAGGGGAGAGACACAAAACAGGCTGGTCCCACACCCACATGTGGTGATTGAGCATCAAGAGGGATATCTCGGCTGCAAGAGGGCCCCCATCAGAGAAGCAAGAGGCCCCTGTCCAGCATTGGTACTCCTCAGGCCCAGGGTTTCAGTGTCAAGAACAGGAATCCCCAAAAATCTTGCTGTGAAAATCAGTGGAGGATTTCAACCCTCTGGGTGCGATGAAAGGGAACTGGAAATCCAGACTTCCCCTTAACGGGCCCATGCAACAGATTGATTCACTCACTAGCAGGCATTCACTCTAGGCTCCGGTGGAGGGACAGCATGCTGGAGAGGTGCCAGAGACATATAGGGAAAGACTACATTGTGTAACTCCAGGGCAAGGGCTAGGGACAGTGCCATTTTTTCTTTTATTGAGCCCTCCTCCTGTTATAGTCTGTAGAGAGTGCCATTTTCCATTTGGTGAAGCCCTCTCACCACATGGCCAAAACTGAATCTCCACTGGCCTGGCAGATATACTCCACATCACTGACTTCCTGAGATCCTGCTTACCAAAATCAAAAAGTTTCGCAGAGGCAATTACAGATGGTTGCTTGGTAACCAGACCCACCTTGCACTCTCGCCAGGAGGTTCCTTCCACGCAATCAGCAGGCCTTGCTCCCACACTTCAGGATACACTTTTGGTGGCAGGCCAATAAGCCTCAGCCTTAGTTACAGTATTTTCTTGAAAACACTGAGGTGTCTGCAGACCTGAGGTGAAGAAGTGCCTGGCGTCAGTATGAACAGACTTTTGAGAGCGGCCACAGACTCAATACTGGCAATAAACTTGAATCTGCACCAACCTGGGGAACACAACTTGCCCTCACTGGTAACTCACTGAGAACCTGCTTCATCCAGCTCTGGTACTCCTAGGCTCATTCAGCGCAGAGCCTTATGGGAAGCCAGCAGGCATCCTCAGCCTGAGAGTGCCCTGAATCTTTTGCTGAGCTTCCCCAGGCCCAGTTTTGGTGGCAGCTGGCCTTAGTGGGCTGCATGGCTTCTTCCATATACCTCCAGGTCCAGCTCAGGCAGCAACTAAAACATCAGCTTTGTTGCTCTTAACCAAGTAGCTCCAGGCAGGGTAACAAGCATGCCACTGACTATGACCTGCATAGGTGCCCATCCTAATGAGCTCCAAAAACCACCATATCCAAAGGCTGCAGTACTCCTCAAAAAAGCACCCCCTCTTAGCCCCACAAATGACATTACCCAATGAGTTGGTCTCAAGAGGCATAGGAACTATGTAGAGCAAACCCCAGTTCATGGGGTCAGTTCCCACACAGCAAATCATATGTTGCGGGTGTGGCCAATCCTCACAGCCATTTGAGCCTTGGGAGTCAGTCCTACTAACTAACATGCCAACAACAATCAAGGCTCTACTATAATAAGAGGGCACACAAAACCACACAAGGGACACTGCTGGTGCCACCCAGCACAGATGATCAGGAGGCCGAGCCACTGGACTACACGGGGGACCTACTATATAAGTCTACTCAGCTAAGTCTGAGAGATGTAGAAGATATACCTAGGATATAGAAAGAATACAGAGAGGCAACCAAAATGAGAAAAACAAAGAAACATGTCCCAAAAAAGAATTCTAGGAAAAAAATAGTGGTAAGTAGATCTACCAGATACAGAGTTCAAAACACTGGTTATAAGGATGCTCAATGAACTTACGGGAAGAATAGATGAGCTCAGTGAAAGCATTAACAAGGAAGAGAGTAAACATATAAAAGGACATTAGAAACCATAAAAAAAAATAACTTAGTCAGAAATGAAGAATATACTGAAATCAAGAAATCAATGGCAGATTGGATGACGCAGGAAGATCAAATCAGCAATTTGGAAGACTAGGTAGCAAAAAAAAACCTAATCAGACAGCAAAAAGAAAAAAAAAAATGGAAAAAAAATAATGAAGGTTCCTCTGGGACAATATCAAGTGTAACAACATCATAGAGTACTAGAAGGAAAGAAAGAAAGCAAACAAGTGGAGAGCCTATTTGAGAAAATAATGACTGAAAACTTCCCCATCCTGGTGAAGGAAATAAAATGCAAGTCCAAGAAGCAAAGAGAGTCACAAAAAAAGTTGAACACAAAATGAACCAAAACAAGAGACATATTATAATTCAAATGGCAAACATTAAAGACAAAGAGAGAATCCTAAAAGCATCAAGATAAAGGCAGCTAGTTATTTACAAAGGTACCCCTATAAGAATGTCAGCCAATTCTCACCAGAAAGTGTGCAGGCCAGAAGGAATAGGCGTAAAATATTTCAAAGTGATTGAAAAATAAGAATTTACGCCAAGATTAATTCTTACCCAGCAGGTTATCAATTTAAATTAAAGGTGAGATAAAGAGCAACCCAGACAGGAAAAAAGCTAAAATAATTCACCACCCCCAAACCAGTATTATAAGAAAAGTTGAAGGGACCTTCCTTAAGAAAAAGAATAATAGATGATAGATAGATGATAGATAGATAGATAGAATAGATAGATTAGATAGATAGATAGATAGATAGATAATAGATAGATAGATATAGATGTAACGTATATATGAATGACAAAATGGCAATAAGTATGTACCTACCAATAATTACTTTAAACAGAAAATGTTTCAATCAAAAGACATACGAAAGCTGAAAATATAAGAAAACAAAACCCATACATATGTCTATAAGAGACCCACTTTAGATCGAAAGACACAACACACTGAAAGTAAGAAAATAGAAGATATTTAATGCAAATGGATTTTTTTTAAAAAGGCTGGGATAGCAATACTTAGATCAGACAAAATAATCTTTTTTAAAAAGGCTATTAATAAGAGGAAAAAAGGATATATACATAATGATGAAGGAATCAATCAATAAGAGGATATAACCCTAGTAAAAAATTTATGCGCCCAACACAGGAGCACCAAAATATACAAAAGCGAATAATGAGAGAAATAAAAGGAGAGAGGCAACAGTGATACACTCACAGTTAGGGGAATATAACACCCCATTGAAACCAATGACAGATCTTCCAGACAGAAAATCAACATGGAAGCAGTGGACTTTAAATGATACACTAGACCAGGTGGATTTCATTGATATTTAAAAGTGTTTCACTGCAAAGCAACAGAATATATATAAAATTGAACATTTTCCAATACAGAGTGCTTGTTAGGCCACCAAAACATGTCTCAGTAAGTTTAAGAAGATTTAAATTACATCAAGTGTCTTCTCTAACCACAACAGTATGAAACTAGAATTCAATTAAAAGATGAAAACTAAAAAAAAATACACAAGCACATGAAGGGCTAAGTAACATGCCACTAAATAATGGATGGGTTAACAATGAGATCAAGGGGGAAAATGAAAAGATAACTTGAGACAAATTGAAAATGAAAACACAATGACCCAAAATCTATGGGGACAGAGTGAATGCAGACTAACAGGGAAATTCATAGCAATACAGGCCTACGTCAAGAAACATGAAAACTCTCAAATAAGCAAGCCAATCTTAAACCTAAAGGGAAGAAAAAAACAATAGCAAACATAGCTCAATGTGAATAGAAGGAAGGAAGTAAAAAAATGAGAGTGGAAAAAAATAGGATCTATGAAAAACAATACATAAGATCAATGAAACTAAGAGCTGGTTCTCTGAAAAAGGTAAAAAAATTGATAAAACTTAAAAGAGACTTATCAAAAAAAGTCAAAAGATTTAAATAAAATCAGAAATGAAACAAGAGAAGAAAGGACTCCACAAATATACAAAGGATATTAAAAAAAAGAAAAAAAAAACTACTAGCAAAATATATGCCAAGAAATTGAAACAATCTGGAATAAATAGATACATTTCTAGAAACATACCATATCCCAAGACTGAGTCAAGAAAAAACAAAAAAATTAGAACTGACCAATGGTGACTAATGAAATAGAACTGGCAATTAAAACAACTCAGAAAAACAAAATTTCTGAAACGAATGGCTTCACAGGTGATTTACCAAATAGTTAAAGAAGAATTAAACACCTATTTATCTCAAACTATACAAAAAACTTAAGAGGAGAGAAGGCTTCAAAAACTCATTCTATCAGGCCACCATTACACTGATTCCAAACCATGCAAAGATATTACAATATATACATATATATATGTATATGTGTGTGTGTATAAAGCCAATATTCCTAGTAAACAAAGAAGCAAAATCCTCAACAAAAATAATCAGTAACTGAAATTTTTCTGCAATACATTAAAAAGATCAATGTTACCATGACCAAGTGGGATTTATTTCTGGGATGCAAGGTTGGTTCAATATCTGCTAATAAATTAATATAGTAATGCCATATTAACAAATTGAAAGGAAGAAATTATATATTCATATTCAAGAGATGCTGAAAAAATTTGAGAAAATTCCACATCCATTTATATTAAAAACTCTAAGCCACAGTGGGAATAAAGGGAGCATTAATTTAACATAACCAAGGCCTTTATATGACACACCCATAGATAACATCAATACTCAATGGGAAAAGGCCTAAAAGTGTTGTCCTTAAGGTCAGAAACAAGACAAGAATGTCCACTTTCACTTATCTATTCAACATAGTAATTGATTATCCTAGCCAAGAAAAGTCCTACTAATCCATCAATAAAAAGTATCCAAATTAGTAATAAAGAAGTAAAACTGTCATTATTTGCAAGATGATTATACAATACAGCAAGAACCCTAAAGAATTCTACCAAAAATCAAACAAACAAACTATTTATTAACTGATATATAAATTTCAGTTAAGTGGCAGAACACAAAATTCGTATTCAGAAAGCAGTTGCATTTCTAAACTCGAATGATTAACCTATCATAATACTTTTTCTTGATGATAAATTAAGAAAACAATTCCATTTCCAATTGCATCAAAAATGCCTATGAGGGTCAGACTGAAGAAACGTGGCAGAGTGAAGATGACTCCAGGTATCTCCCATTGAAAAAAAAATAAATAAACTGGACATCTAAAAGTCAACAAAAAACACCCAAACTGTACACAAGCACATCTGAGTGTAACACTGCACGTACGAGCTACCATGGTCAGAACCCTGGGTATCGAGTTTCTGACCCATGGTAGGATAAAGGGGAGGGGAAATGTGTGCGAATTCCCTGAATGGTCCTGCCTGGGAAAGCTATGAGCTGCATGAGACCGGAACAGGCCCAGTCATCAGGGCAATTTGCAGAGAAGTTGATGCAGAGAAACAATTGTTGACTTTTAACTGCCACGTTGCAAACTGAGGCTGAGCCGTGACCCCAACCCTCAACCCAGAACGCCCCTCCCTCCATACCCTCGAGACCAAACACCATGGAGCCCCAGGGGAATCTGAGCAAATGCTACCGAAACTGTTGCTAACAAGAACAGGGACTGAAACTGAGGATAGTGAGCATGATTAAATATCTACAAGAAAATAAAGGCAATATGTAAAGGCATTAATTAAGGCTTTATATAAACCAGGGATTCAAGAAAGCTTAGACGCCACCTACTGGAAACCAAAAACAAACAAACAAACAAAACAACAAACAAAACAACAACAAAAAAAGTGCCTTCTTAGCCGCAGGCTAAAGAGACTTTATATACTAAAATCTTTCTGGAAAAAAAGCAGAATACATTTCCATTAATGCCCAGCATAGAAATAGACCATTACACACCATGAACAAACAACGGTGACAAGGCATCTCAGAAAGAAAGAGGGAAAATCTCCAGAAAATAAGCTTACAGATAAAGAAATATGCAACTTAAATGACAGAATTCAGGATGGTACTTCTAAAAAAAACTCAGTGAGTTCCAAAGTAAGTCATATCATCAATTTCAGGAATCAAAAAAACAACTAGATGAGCAGAGCAAGGACACTGAAACTCTTAAAAAGAAAAGAATAGATCTTCTGGAGATAAAAACACACTGCAAGAGTGATAAAGAGATACATAGAAACGAATGATAATGATCGTACAACATATCAAAACTTTTAGAACACGTTAAAAATGGTCATAAGAAAAAAGTTCATACCATTACAGGCCAAATCTCCAAAAACAAGAATGAGCCCAAATAAACAACCTAACGCTTCATCCAGTAGAAAAGGAAGAACTAATGAAGCCTTAAAGTCAGAAGGAAAGAAATAATCAAAATTAGAGCAGAAATAAATGAAACTGGAAACAACAACAAAAAAAAATAGAAAAAAATAAATGCAACAAAAGCTGGTTCTTTGAGACGGTTAATAAAATTGACAAATCCCTGGTCTAGATTCACTAAAGAAAAAAGAAAAGACACAAATAAACAAAATTCAGGGATGAAAGAGAAATTATGTCTGAAATTGCAGAAATACAAAGGATCATACAAGATTAGTATGAAAAAGGTTATAACATCAAATTTAATAACCTAGAAGAAATGGACCAGTACTTAGAAAAATATTACCTTCCTAGACTGAATCAAGCAAAACTGGAAAATCTAAATAGACCAATCAGCAGTATGGAAATTGAAACATCACCAAAACCTACCAAAAAGTAAAAGTCCTAGGACCACATGGACTTCACCAGTGAATTCTACCAAACATTCAAAGAAATTTAATACCTATTCTCCTCAACTCTTTCAAAAAATCAAAGAGGAATCAATACTTCCTAACTCATTTTATGAGGCCACTATTACCTGATACTGAAACCTGGCAAAGATAACACCAAAAAAAGAAAACTAGAGACCAATATCTCCCATGAACACAGATGCAAAAATCCTAAATAATATAATAGCGAACCTAATACAGCAACATATAAGAAGATTATACACCACGATCAAGTGGGCATCACCCTAAGAGCAGAAGGACGGTTCTACATACACAAATCGATTAATGTGATACACCAGATAAAACATTTTAAAAAATAAGAATCATGTGATCAAACCAATAGATGTAGAACAAGCTTTGATAAGATAAGCATCCATTTATGATCAAAACATTTAATAAAATCGGTATTGAAGAAAAGTACCTTAACATAATGAAGGCCATCTATTACAAACCCTCAGCCAGCATTGTACTTAATTGGTAAAAACTAAAAACCTTCCCTCTAACATCAGGAATAAGACAGGGCTGTCCACTATTGCCACTGTTATTCATGTAACATTGGAGGTCCAAGCAAGTGCAATCAGTTAAGAGAAAGTTATTAAAAGCATCCAAATAGGAAATGAAAATGTCAAACTATCACTATTTGTGGATGATATGATTTTCTATATAGAAAATCCCAAAGACTTTCACAAGAACATTACTAGAAACAATAAGCAAATACAGTAAGGTTTCTGGATATGAAATCAATGTTCAAAAATCCATAGTGTTTCCTACACTTTGATAATGAGTGTCAGAAAAAGAAGTGGAAAAAAATCATTCCTTTCCCAATTACAAGAAAAGGAATCAAAATACCAAGGAAGAAATATAATGAAACATGCGAAGGACTTATATAATGAAAACTGCTAGACCCTATTAAAAAGAAATCGAGAAAATACAAAGAATGGAAAGATATTCTATGTTCTTGGATTGGAAGAATCGACATATTTAAAATGCCCTTATTACCTAAAGCATTATAAGGTTTAGTGCAATCCCCATCAAAATTCCATCGGCGGTTTTTAAAGAAATCAAACAAAAAATCCTCAGATGTATATGAAAGCACAAAAAGACCTCAAATTGCCAAAGTCATCCTGGGCGGGGGGGTGGGGGGGTAGGGAGAGGTTGGAGGCATCACTCTTCCCAACTTCAAATTATACTACAAAGCGACAGTAATCAAAACGGCATTGTATTGGCAGCAAAACGGACACACGGACCAGTGGAATAGAATTTAGAATACAGAAGTAACCCGTATTTATATGGGCAAAAATTTTTGACAGAAAAAGCCAAAAACATATGGTAGAGAAAGAAAAGCCTCTTCAATAAATGGTGCTGGAAAAGCTGACAAGCCACCTGCAAAAGAATGAAACTACACTGTTGTTTATCACTACACACCACAATTAACTCAAAATGGATTAAGGATCTCAATATAAACCTGAAATAATTAAATGCATACAAGAAAACTTAAGAATTAAACTCAAAGACTTTAGACTTAAAGAGGATGTTATGAATTTGACCTCTGAAGCAAGGGAAGTAAAAGCTAAAATAAATTAATATGACTAAATCAAACTAAAAAGCTTCTGCACAACAATAGAAATCATCAACAAAGTAAAGAAACATCCATCCAAATGGGAAAATACATTTGCAAGCAATGTCTCTGATAAAGGCCTAATATCCAAAATATACAAAGAACTCATACGACTCAATAATAACAACAATGGAAAACATTATCCAATCAAAAAATGGGCAGAGGACCTGAACAGACACTTTTCCCAAGAATACATGCAAATGGCCAACAAACATATGAAAGAATGCTCAATATCACTAGCTATTAGGGAAGTGCATATCAAAACCACAATGAGATACCATCTCACACCTGTTAGAATAGCTTTTTCATCAACAGAACAGGTACTAACATGTATTGGAAAGAATGTGGAGAAAAGGGAACTCTAATACACTGCTGGTGATATTGCAAATTTGTACAGTCACTAAGGAAAACAGTATGGAGGTTCCTCAAAAAACTAAGAACTGATCTACCATATGATCTTTCCTGGGTATTTACCTTAATGTCTTGAAAATATATATCAAAACAATATTTGCAAACAGATATTTAATGCAGCATTATTCATGGGACCAGGACATGGGAAGTAACTGGAGTGTCCTACAGTAGATTATTGGATAAAAGAAGGTATGGTACATGTATACAATAGAATATTACTCAGCCATAAGAAGAGATGAAATATTGCCACTTGTGACAACATGAATGGACCTTGAGATAATCACCTAAGCAAGATAAAAACAGACAGAGAATGTTGAAACCACATGACATCACTTATATTTTGCATATACACCTAAAAGCAGCAAACAAACAGGACAAACAGATACTCATGGTCATGGACAATAGACTTGTGATTACCAGAGGGTAGGGGGAGGGGCAAGTGGGAATGTAGATGGGCTAAAAGAGGTCAAATATGTGGTGTCAGAGAGAACTCTAACTATGTGCGGTGAACACACAATGCAATATCTGTATGTACGTATGTATGTGTATATGTATATATATATACACACATTATGTGTGTGTGCACATGCACGTGTATGTGTGTGTGTATGTCTTTCTGTTTAATTGTACACCTGAAACTTACTAGATTTGGTTAACCAATGTCAGCATAATTTAGAAGTAAAAAATAGAAAAAATAAGAATAAAAAAATGTCACTAACTATATGCCTATTAACAGTTACTTTAAAGGTAAATGGATTAAATACTCCAATCAAAATATAAAGTGGCTGAATGGATAAGAAAACAAGATCCTTACACATATTGTCTATGAGAGACTCACTTCATATTGAAAGACACACAAAGACTGACAGTTAAGGACAGAAAATGTTATTGCTTAAAAATAGAATCAAAAAAAGAAAAAAAAATGCTTGGAAAGTAATACTTGTGTCAGACACAAAATAGACAAAAGCTATAAGAGACAGAGAAAGACTCATTATTTCCACTTCTGAGTATTTATCCTATGAAACTCAAAACACTAATTTGAAAAGACATATGCATCTCTATATTCAGAGTAACATTATTTACAATAACCAAGATATGGAGGCAAAGTAAGTGTCCATCAATAAGTGAATGGATAAAGAAGAAGTGGTACATATATAAATTGGACATTATTCAGCCATAAAAGAGAATGAAATCTTGCCATTTGCAGCAACATGGATGGACTGAGAGGTTATTATGTTGAGTGGAGTAAGTCAGAGAAAAACAAATACCATATGATTTCCCTTAAATGTGAAATCTAATAAAACAAAATAAATGAACAAACAAAACAGAAACAAACTCAGATACAGCGAACATTGTGATGGATACCAGATGGGAGGGGGTTGTGTACAGTGAGAAAGGAATTAAGAAGCACAAATTAGTAGTTACGAAATCGTCATGGAAATTTAAGTGTAGCATAAGGAATAAAGTCAATAATATTGTAATAATTATGTGTGATGTAAGATAGATACTAGATTTACTGAGATGGTCAATTCATAAGCTATGTAAATATTTAAACACTATGGTGTACACCCGAAACTAATATAATATTGTATGGCAACTGTAATTAAAAAATTAAAATTATGAAAAATAAAACAAATTGAAATGAAGCCATAAAAAATACCTTTGAATATATTTAACCAAAAAGTTAAAAGACCTGTACATGAAAAATCATGACATTAAAGAAAAAAATTGAAGAAAATACAAATAAATGGAAGCCAATGCTGTGCTCATGGATAGGAAAAATTGACATTGTTAAAATGTCCATAATACCCAAAACAATTTATAGATTGACTGCAATCCCTACCAAATACCAACGGTGTTTTTCATAGAATTGAACAAATAATCTTAAAATTTATATGGAATCTTTAAAAAGTTACCAAATAGCCAGAGAAATCTTGAGAAAGAAAAAAAACAAAGTTGGTTATATCACAACCTAATATCAAACTATATTACAAGATCATAATAATTAAGACATTGTTTAATTGGCATAAAACAGACATAGATCAATGCTACAGAATCGGGAGCCCAGAAATAAATCCATATCTATATGGTTATTTAATTTATGACAAAATGTAAGATGGGGCAAAGACACTATACAATAAAAGGTATCGAGAAAACTGGAGAGATACATGCAAAAAAAGTAAAACTAGACCAGTTTCTTATAAGAATAAACTGAAAATAAATTTCTTAAATGTAAGATCCCAAACCATAAAACTCCTAGAAGAAAAACTCCTAGGCAGAAAATTATCTGACATTGATTTAATAATATTTTTTTCTGATATATCTCCTTGGGCAACAGAAACAGAAGAAAATATATGTAAATGAGATTACCTCAAGCTAAAAAAATTTTGCACAGCAAAGGAAACCATCAGCAAAATGAAATGACAAGCTATGAATGTGAAAAGTCGTTTGCAAATGAAACATATAAGGGATTCATATCCAAAATTAAAGAGCTTATACAATTCAACATCAAAAATAACAAACAATTCAACTAAAAAAATGTGCAGAAGGCTTGAATTGTCATTTCTCCAGAGAACATACAGATAGCTAATAGACTTATGAAAATATAATCAAGGTCACTAATTAACAGAAAAATGCAAATTAAAACCACAATGTGATACCACCTCACACCTGTCAGAATGGTTATCATCAAATAAATTAAAAAAAAACAAGTGTCAGTGAGGATGTGGATAAAAGAAACCCTTGTGCACTGTTGGTGGATTGCAAATTGGTACAGCCATTACGGAAAATGGTTTAGAGGTTCCTAAACAAATTAAAAATAGAATTATCTATGACCCAGCAATCACACTTCTGAGTATTTGTCCAAATAAAACCAAAACACTAATTCGAAAAGATATATTCAACCCTGTGTTCACTGCAATAGCTTTTTATAATAGCCAAGACATGGAAGCAACTTCAATGTTTCTTAATAGACAATTAGATAAAGAAGTTGTGGAACATATATACAATGAAATATTAATCAGCCATAAAAATAAAATCTGACTATTTGCAACAAATATGGATGAACCCAGAGAGCCTTATGCTAAAGGAAATGTTGGACAGAGAAAGACAAATGCCATATAATTTCACTTATATGTGGGAAAATAAGGAACAAAATAAAAGAACAAACAATGAAAACATACTCAAGGATACAGAGAAAAAAACTGGCAATTATCATGTTGGGGGGGGGGGGGGGTGGCAAGGTGAACAAAATGAAGGTGTTAAAAAGTATAAATTGATAGTTACAAAATAGTTCCAAGCATGTAAAGTACAGCATAGGTAATATAGCCAATAATATTGTAATAAACATGTATGTGTCTGATGGCTACTTGACTGGGGGGAGAGGGGGAATCTCTTTGTAAATTACATAAATGTCTACTACTATGCTGTATACCTGAAATTAATATAAAATAATATTAAATGTCAACTGTAATTTAAATAAAAATAAAAATAAAATAATTATTTGTGTTCTAAAAAAAGGGAGAAAATATATTCTTCTAAAATGCTTAATTAAAACAAGAAAAGGCAAAAAAGAGTGCAAGACAAAAATAGAAGCAGACAACAGACAATGAAGAGAAAAGAGTAACAAAATTTGGTAGATATTAATCTAATTACATCAACAGTCTCTTTAAATGTCACCAATCTAAATACATAAATTATATACAATAAAAAAACCAAGACCCAACTGGATGTTTTCTACTAGAAACCCCACTTTAAATATAAGGGCACATATAAATTAAAATAAAGGGATAGAGAAAGATAAACCATGATAACACTAACTAAAGAAAGCAAGAGGAATTATATTAATTTCGGACAAAGTTGACTTCAGAACAAGAAAGTTCTCAGGAATAAAGAGAGCTATTGAATAAGGATAAAAGATAAATTATTCAAAAAGACATAACAAACCTAATGTGTGTGTACCTAAAAACTGAGTGTCAAATATATGACAAAAAAAATTTATAATGCCGGAATTTCCAGTCAAGATGGCAGAGTAGAAAAAATGTTGTTCTTGCTTTTTCACATTAAAATGACAGCTAAACTCCAGAACAACCATCATTGAGAATCATCTGAAGCCTAGCTGAACAGAAGTCCTCATAACTTGGGATACACAGAAGAAGCCATGTAGAGACTGGTGAAAGGTGTGGAGATGCTAGACGAGCTGGTCCCATATGCATGTGTATCAGTTAAAATTTGGGAGAACTATCCCAGCTGCTAAGGGGTCCCTGCTGAGGAACAGGGGTCCCAGCTCTATAATAGGCTTCCAAACCTAGGGTTCCAGTTCTGGGTAGAGAAGTCCCCGTAACTTTTGGCTGTGAACATTAGAGGAGACTGTGGCTGACTGAGATAGAGGGAGGGTGGAGTCACAGGAATTCCTGTTAAAGGGCCTGTGCATAAACTTTTTCGCTGATGGACTCACTCTCTCTGAGATCCAGCTCTCATCATCCAGGACATCATCATGAAAGATGACAGGGATATATAGGGAGGAACTGAGTTATCTGGCTTTAAGGAGAAGGCTGAAGGGACGGCTTTCTCCCAGACAGAAGTATTGGTAAAAGCAATTTTTTCTTTGTTGAGCCTCCCCCTCACCCAGGCTGCAGACTCAAATGGCCTACTATATCTGAGTCTCCAACAACCTGGCTAATACCATTCACCCTCTCTGGTGATTCCCTGAGTCTCCACCCCACTCAAATTGAGGGCCCACCCAAGGTGCTTCCAGTGGCTTTTCCATACAAATGGCCTGTCTTGGCTCATACTGTGAACTTTCTTAAAATTCTCAAAGGTTGACAACCCCCAAACAAGTAGCATTTGGCCTTAACATGCCCTGTACCTCTGCTAAGCAGCCCCAAGCCCAGCATCAGTAGTAGCCAGCCTCACTTTGTAACTTAGTCTCTCTTGTGAACCTCCAAGTGCAGTACAAGAGGCAGTCATCTGCAGATCATTTTTGCTCTCACCAAATGTCTCTGGACACAGCACAGGCAGTGCCTGATCTTGGCCTACAACAGAATACCTCTCAAGAAGTTCCAGAACCAATAAACCTGATGGGCTAGCTTCAGACCACACCAGAGTACCACCCAACCACCTCCACAAAGGACACATTCAAAGGACAGACTGGGCAGACAATAGTGCCTACCTATAGTAAATCCTGCTCCATAGTATCAGCTCCTACACAATAGCTCCTCCACTGTAGTCACCAGCCAGTACTCACAACCAATCAGACTAAAGGTCAAACCCTCCCATTGATGTGCAAAAGCAATCAAGGCTCAACTACTACAGGAGGGCACACACGACTTACACAAGTGTCATTCCTGGAGCACCTGGCACACTTGACCAGGGAGACTGTGCCACTGGGCCCTGCAGCACACCTATGACATAAGGCCACTCTACTATTCCAGGAGACATAGCAACCTTACCTAATACATAGAAATAAACACAGAGAAGTAGCCCAAATGAGGAGACAAAGAAACATGTCCTAAATAGAAGAACAAAACAAAGCTCCAGAAAAAGAACTAAACAAAATGAAGACAATCTACAAGGTGCAGAGTTCAAAACATTGGTTATAAGAATGCTCAATGACCACATTGAAAAATTTAACAAAGAGATAGAAAACTTAAAAATGGAGATATAAAATATAAAGAAGAATCAGTCAGAAATAAAAAATATATATATAACTGAAATGAAGAACAAATTAGAGAAACTAATAGCAGATTAAATCAGTTCTTTGGAAAATAAAGTAGCAGAAAACATCCAATCAGAACAGCCAGAAGAAAAAAGTATTCAGAAAAATGCAAATAGTTTCAAGGGATTTTGAGACAACATTACTCTTAACAACATTCACATTATAGAGGTACCAGAAGTAGAAAAGAGAGAGGGAGGAATTGAGACCCTATTTGAAGAAATAATAATGAAAAACTTCCCTAACTTGAGGAAAGAAACAGACATGCAAGACCAGGAATTACATAGAGTCCCAAACAAGATAAACCCAAAGAGGTCAACACCAACACACATTATAATTAAAATAACGAAGGTTAGACAAAAAGATGATCTTAAAAACAGTGAGAAAAAAGCAGTTAGTTACCTACAAAGGAGCTCCTATAAGACTGTCAGATGATTTCTCAACAGAAAATTTGCAGACCAGAAAAGTTTGGCACAAAATATTCAAAATGATGATAAGCAAGGACCTATAACCAAGATTACTCTATGCCGCAAAGCTGTCATTTATAATTGAAGGACAGATAAAGAGCTTCCCAGACAAGAAAAAGCTAAAGAAGTTCATCACCACTAAGTGAATATTATGAGAAATGTTATATGGGCTTCTTGAAGAAGGAAAGAAAAAGGTCAAAATATGAATAATAAAATATCAATAACTACATATCTATCAATAATTACTTTAAAGGTAAATGGTTTAAATGCTCCAATTAAAAGACAGATGATGGCTGAATGAGTAAGAAAACAAAACCTTTACATATGCTGCCTACAAGAGACTCACTTCAAAACAAAAGACACTCATAGCCTGAAAATCAATGAAAAAGATATCTCATGAAAATGGATACGAACAAACAATAAAGTTGGATTAGCAATACCTATATCAGGCAAATAGACTTTAAAATAAAGGCCATAATAAGAGACAAGGAAGGACCTAGTTATTCCACTTCTGATTATTTATTCAAAGAAACCCAAAACACTACTTAAAAGGGGCATGAGAATCCATATATTAATTACAGCATTACTTACAATAGCCAAGATATAGATGCTACCTAGGTGTCCACCAGTGGATGAATAGATAAAGACGAGGTGCTAACCAATGAAATATTACTCAACCATAAAAAAGAATAAAATCTTGCTATCTGCAACAACATGGATGGGTTTTGTGATGAGTGGAGTAAGTCAGAAAGAAAAAGACAAATGTCATATTTTTTCACTTATATGTGGAACCTAGAAAGCAGGGTAAAAGAACAAACAAAACATTAAAAAAAACACATAGATACAGAGAGCATTTCAAAGGTTGCCAAATTGTGGGGCACCATGTCAGTGAAAGGGGAGGTGACTAACAGATACAAATTGTTAGTTACAAAATAGTCACAGTGATGAAGAGTATACCATAGGGAATATATTCAGTAATACTGTAACAACTATGTGTGGTTTCAGATAGTTACAAGACAGTAGAGGTGATCACTTCATATATAAATGCCAAATCACTGTGTTTTACACCTGAAACATATAATATTGTATATCAACTAATTAAAATTTTTAAAAATAAATTAAATAAACATTAAAATCTAATTGAACAGCAAAGAGAAATAGACAGATTAGTTATTATATTTGGAGACTTCAATATAGCTCATCAGTTATGGACAGATCAGGCAGGAAGTACATAGTCTAACTCAACAGCATGTTTAATCAATTTAATTTAATTGATATTTTTAAACTACTTTGCCCAGCAACAACAGAATATACGTTCTTCCCAAGCTCACATGAAACATTTACCAAGAGAGGTATTTTATGCCACAGAACACACTTTATCAAACTTGAGAGTAAAAATTATACAATAAATTCTCGTACAACAATGGGATTAAACTAGAAATCAACAACAGAAAAATAGCTAGATAACTGTAAAACTACTTAAATATTAAATGACGCACATAAATAACAATCTGGTCAAAGACAACGACTCATGAGAAATTAAACAATATTTAAACTAAATAAAAAAGAAAGTGAAAGTTAACAAAATTTTTGGAATATAGCAGAAGCTATGTTTAGAAAGAAATTTATAGGATTGGATATATAATATTAGAAAAAAAATATAAAATCAGTAATCAAAGCTTCCATTTCAGGAAAATAGAAAAAAAATAGAATATTAAATCCAAAGTAAGCAAAAGAAAATGGATAAGAAAATTAGAGTAGAAATCAATGATATTAAAAACAAGATATCAATAGACAAAATCGATGAAACCAAAATCTGGTTCTTTGAAAAGATTAATAAAATTAATAAATCTCTAGCTACAGCAATTAATAAAAAATACAGAAGACACAAGTATTAGTATCAGAAATGAAAGGAGGTACAGCAGTACAGTTACCATGAATATTAAAAATATAACAGAAGGATATTGAGAACAACTCTATGCTTAAAAATTGGATAACTTAGATGAAATGGATCAATTCTTTGAAAGACACAATTTGTAAAAACTCATACAAGAAGCAATAGACATTTGAATAAATTTGTATTTATTTAAAATATCAAATCAATAGCCTTTTTAAAAAGAGATTACCAGTTCCAGATGGTTCACTGGTAAATTCTACTAAACATTGAGAAAGAAAATATCCCAATTCTCCAACATTTTTTCCAGAAAATAGAAACAGAGGAAGCACATCATAACTCATACTATCAAGTCAGCATTATTTTAATACTAAAATCAGGTAAAGACATCGCAACAAAACAAAGCTACAAAACCAATATCTTGAACATGAAAGCAAAATCCTCAACAAAATAATAGCAAATCAAACCTAACAGGATATGAAGAGAATTATACAGTTTCAGATATGCAATTCTAGTTCAACATTTGAGAATCAATTATTGTATTTCTTCACATTAACTGATTGAAGAACAATCACATGATCATATTAATAGATATAGAATCAATATTTGATAACATTTAAAACTTATTTATGATAAAAAATAAAAACTCACAACAAACCTGGAATAGAGGGGAATTTCCTCAACCAGATATGGAACATCTACAAAAACCAGAAGCTAATATCATACTTAATGATGAAAACCTGTATGTTTCCCCACTCATGCCAGGAAAATTCAAGAATGTCTCATATCGCCACTCCTACTATTTATTATTGTACTGAAAACCTTAGATAATGCAATAAGATAAGAATAGGAAATATAATAGATAAAAATTTAGAAATAAGAAATTAAACTATGTTCACAAATGACATAATTGTCAATGTAGAAAACCCCAAGGAATTGTCAAAAAACACACACACACAAGCGTCTGGATATTATAAGCTATTACAGCAAGTTTGCAAGATACAAAGTTAATTGCTTTTATGTACAATAAATAAATAATTAAAATTCAAAATAAAAAACAAAGTGTCATTTATGTTATCTTCAAACAAATGAAATACATAGATATAAATCTGACAGATTATGTACAAGATCTAATGAGAAAATCTACATAACTCTGATGAAAGTAATCAAGAAATAAATAGAGCGATATTCCATGTTACTAAATAGAAAGACTCAATATTGTAAGATGTCAGTTCTTGATAAATTAATACATAGATTCAACACAACCTCAATCAAAATCCCAAGTTATTATGTGGATACCAACAAGCAGATTTTAAAGTTTAGATGGTGAGGCAAAAGACACAGTAGTTCCATTAATGAAGGAGATGAACAATCAGAGGATTAACATTATCCC
The DNA here is from genome assembly GCA_003508835.1 of Eonycteris spelaea. NCBI lineage: Eukaryota > Metazoa > Chordata > Mammalia > Chiroptera > Pteropodidae > Eonycteris > Eonycteris spelaea. The sequence continues at coordinate 23,912 of PUFA01000871.1, read as the reverse complement.
AACTTCAAGACTTGCATTAAAGCTATAATAATCAAGAAAGTGTGATATTGGCAAAAGAATAGACAAATAGATCAATTGGAAAAAATACAGAACTTGGTCATAGATCCACACAGATGTAAGTCAACCAATCTTTGACAAAAGAGCACAGACAATTCTTTGAAAAAACATGGTGCTGGAACAACTGGGTATTTTCATGCAAACAAATGAATCTCTAGACACAGACCTTATACCTTACACAAAAATTAGTTCATAATGATCATAGACATGAATGTAAAATGCAAATCTATGAAACGCCTGAAGAAAATATAGGAGCAAATCTAGATTACCTTGCCTGTTTGTCCTCCTGGACCTCAGTTGTCTTTGTGGGTTTCAGTTCCTCTGCGTAGGCTCCAGTTTGTACTTGTTCTCATTAACAGCCAGCTTTCCTCCCTGACTGCCATTCTGGCTGACCTATAGCCAATGCAGACTCAACACTAGACGTAGAGGCAACAATCTGCATAAACTGCTCCATTACTTCGCACAATGGTCCACCTGTAATTCCCCATTTAGCGATAATCACAGTAACGTCATGGTTTGGATGTTATATGTCGACAGTGGAAAATTGCCGTAAGAAAAATTGGTTAGCATCCAAGCTAGGAATTTCTCCAGTAGTACAGATTTGGAAATTGGATAGCTTCACATCAGACCCAGGAGAGGTGGAAGGGAGTTGTGCACTGATTTAAAAAATAATAATAATAATTTGACAAAAATAAATATCTTTGATTATTTTAAGTACATAATAAAGTGAATTTAAAAATCTAGATAACTTTGGGTTTGCTAATAACAAATGTGTGCTAAGTAACCCAATCACAGAAAGGTAACTACTAGATACTTCTACTTTCATGAGGTATCTAAAAATAGTTTAATTAATAGAATTAAAAAGTATAATAACGATTTCTAGGGGCTTGGGAGAGGGGAAATGGAGAGTGACTTACTAACAAGCATAAAGTTTTGGTCAAACAAGACAAAAAGATCTAGAGAGCTGCTGTATAATATAGTACCTATAATCAATAATAATATATTGAACAGTTAAAAGTATGATGAGGTAGATCTCATCCTGAGTGTACTTTCTACAATAAAATAAAACATGAGTAAAAGATCTGAACAGACATTTCTCCAAAAATTATACACAGTTGGCAAATGTGCATATAAAAAGGTGCTCAACATATTATGTCATTAAGGGATTGCAAATTAAAATAACAGTAAGATACCACTATATACCTATTAGAATGGTGAAAATCCAAAATACAAACAATATGAAATGCTAACAAGGATAGAGGAACAGGAACTCTCATTGTTACTGGGAATATAAAATGGTAAAGCTGCTTAGGAAAAGTATGACAGTTTCTTACAAAATGAAACATATACCTAGCATAGAATCCAGCAGCTGTGCTCCAAAAGAAGTGAAAACTTACATCCACACAAAAACTTGCACACCAATGTTTGTAGCTGCTTTATTTATAATTGGAAAAACTTGAAATAACTAAGATGTTCTTCAGTAGATAAGTGGAAAAATTAACTGTAGTACATTCAGACAATGGAAGATTATCATGTATACTGTAAATGACATTAGCTATAAAAACATGAAAAGACAGGGAAGAACCTTAAATGTATATTACTAAATAAAAAGAAGACTATCAGAAAAAGCTACATACTGTGTCCATCGTATTGCAAATGACATTCTGGAAAAAGTAAAATAAGGAGACAGAATAAAGATCAGTGATTATTAGGGTATAGGGAAGATAAATAGATAAATAGGGAAAGCACAGAGGATTTTTAGGACAATGGAATTATTTTGTATTATTTTATAATAGTAGATACATGACATTATGCAGTTGTGAAGCCCATGTATTGAACACCATCAAGGAAGGACCCATTTATAAACTATAGACTTTGTTTGACAATGATGTGCCAATGTTGGTTCAGTAATTGTTACAAATGTACAACACTGGTGTAGGATAGTAATGGTGGGAAACTGTGTTTGGAGTTAGCTAGGATGTATGTGAGTACTCTCTTAATTTTCCACTCAATTTTTCTATCTTAAAACTTTTCTAAAATAAAAATTTTAATTTTTAAAAAGTTTATTAAGTTATCTAGCTGCTATCTTGTGCCATGATGTATTACTGAGGCAATGGACAAATTTCAATAAAGCTTAAAGATTTTTGTCAAGCCCTTGAGAGTCAGGGTAACTATGAATGTAGGTCATGGGGAAATGCTTGATTTCAGTTGTGACAGGGGATAGTATAATTTATAGTTGGCTACTAAAATCAACTTTTCTTCATAATTATTTCAAGCACACAAAATATTTGTTTCCCAGAAGCCTACTTTGGAATATCATTCAATGCTGGGTACATTGTATAAGTTGATAAGACAAAAGTAAAATAATTTAATTTTTAATGAATAAGTTTTCATTAATATGAATATACCCACAGCTTGTCATTACAAAGAGAAAGAGGTGTGTGTTTTCTTTACAGGTGACAAGAAGTGTTACCATTGTCTTTGGATTTTTTAACCAAAAGATTATATGTCCCTTAGAGCAGGAAAAGGTAGGTCTATATTGCTGGTTTGCCTTCCTTCTTCTCTCGGTCCTCAAAAATGAACCTTATACCATTATTAAGATCTGCTTTTCAGTTTGTTTTGCAAATAATCTTTCTTTCAAGAGCTGAAGTCTCCTGGTATAAAGGTATAATATAATACACAAAGAGATATATTTAGTATACAGTGTAAATTTTCAGGTTCAGAGATGTATGCCAACAGCTTCTATCAAACAAAAGGATGAACGAAACAACATACCAGACGAGCTTAAAATGCTCAGACTTTAAACTAATGTTTCCTCAAGATGAATATATATTCAGATGTTATAATGATCCTGTATATTTGTATTGTATCAGGCCAAAAACTTTATTTTGGGTTAGAAGAGGGTGATCAGGCATCCTACTTCTTAACAGTACTATGGCAAGAACTAGAAAATATAACTTAAAAAAAATATTTGAATCGTACACTAAAGAAATAATTAATAATAGCTTAATAAATAATAACTCAAAGTACCTGGGATCTCAAGAAGACATTATCTTGCATGCCAAATGTAATGTTTAATAGTAGCTGCTTATAGCATTTTGCATACAAATATGGTGAAATCAGGGCCAGGCTAAGCAGAATGATTAATCAGGCTTGTCGCTCTTGGCTAAGAGAGGGCATACGTCTTAAATATGTGTTGACCCTGCATAAATTTTCTCAATTCAACTCAATTTAGTTCATTTTAATTTAATTCAAGTGAACATGTACACAAAAAGGTGACTTTTTTGACAGTATAAAATTTAAAAGCCATTAATTAAGACTTTATACTTCTGAAAAAGGCCAATAACCTAAAAAAAAGTAAATATAAGAAAAAAGAAGAGAAGATATTTTAAATTGGCCAAAAGTGGAGTAGTCCTTCATGAAAGAATTTAATTAAACCAAGCCTTGAAGAACAGTTTTAAAAGGCAGAGATAAAAAGGAAAAAAAAAAGTGGAAAGAAATGGAAAATAAATAATAAGTATTAAATGCTATTTTATTTTCAGACCTTTCTGAGGCTGCCTAGGTAGAAAAAATTAAGTTCAGTAGTGAATAATCTTTTATTCCAGAGGTTTTTATTGTTTATTTTGCATTGTTCCTTTAGCTTTGGTTTTTACATTTCAATTTATCTTTCCAATTGTAGTAATTATTAGGTACTTACAATTAGAGTGAATATATAATTTACTAATGCAAAGTAACATATCGAGCATCTTTATCTTTATGTCCTAAATCAAAAGTTACAACTCTACATGACCAAAAAAAAAAAAAAGAGGTAGGGAAAAAGGGCAGGAGAGGGGAGATAGGGGACCATATGCAAAATATATAGAATAAACTTTTAAAAAGAGCGTCTATGAATATAACTAGGTAGACATTCATAGAGTTATTTTAAACATTTTTATTCCTCCGCCCTTGTGACAATTAATTACATGATTATTTTTTCTTTTACCTTCTCTGCAACCCTTCCAAGGACTCAGTTTATGGAAAAATCTTGTAGAGGTACCATATTTAATGTTTGACCTGTATTTTACAAGGTTAGTAAACTATATTAAGAGCATAATTGATTTTGAACATGTATTTTTTTCAATATGACCGCATCCTTTGTCATTCAGCTGCTATATTTGGAAGTTGAAATGACTTACTATCTGGGACCTATAGACCTCATTCAGTGTAATCATTTCTCATTACATCTATACACATAAAATTTATTTAAATATTTCATAAATTTGTAAAATATATGCCTATTTGAGAATGTTTATTTTAAGGCTTCTTTTATTTTAAAATAGGTTATCCTAGTCTGTACTCCACTATTTTATGGCTATCACATCACCTGCTTTATTTCCTATATGAATTTTGTCACAAATGTGAATTAATTTATTTGTTTTATTTACTTATTATTTGTCTATAATAATTTATCCTCTAAAATGTAAGAACTATTATGCATACCAGGGACCATATCTGTCTTGTTTAACATTCTATCCCCAGTGCCAGCAAAGTGCTCGACACTAGGAGACTTCAATAAATACATTTTATATAAATAAATAAATGAACGACAAATAGACCTTACAATGTATCTTGATATCATCATATATCATATATCATAAAAATTGGATATCTTCTTAAAACAAGTATTTGAAGGAAAATAAATGTCATTGTAAGGAAAAGAGAGAATTGAAGCACATAAAATACCCAGCAGTCAAATTGAAACAAAGAGCTCACTTAAGTTGTTGAATAATGTATCAAAACGCTCTAAAGTTCATTTCAATATTATTGGAACCACAAACAGGTAAATAAATTAACCAAGAGAAATGTCCCTTATTACTAATGGAAGGCTTTTAATCTTAGTAGTAAATCAGTTTCAAAAAATGTGTCAGCAACCAAAGTCTAGTATTAAGACTTAAATATATTATGCAAAGATATGAGTAAATAATTGGAGTTACAAGTAGGATACTTTAGTTAACACTCATGACCCCAAGATTTCTTATATCCTTTAAATTTTGTCATAAGTTTATCCCTTCTCTCTAAATTTTAATATTCAAAGGTGAACTTTATTTCTAAAGGAAATGTTCCAGAGCTTAGATATATCTCCAAGTTAATGAATAAATGTTTTGATTATACTGTAAATCAAAAAGTAAGCAGTATCAGTGATTCCTTATTGAGAAAAATCAAAGTAATTAGCATGTGTATCTCCTCTTCAGATCACATGAATTAGCTTACTTTAAACCTTGGAGTTTCTGCAAATTTTCATGTTGTCAGATTCTAGTCTTGCCATTTTGGACCTCTATTATTGCACAGGAATTAATTTCAAAGGGAAAAGTAAGAAAGTAAATGCCATAACTTTTAATAAAGGTATTAATACTTCTGCTATGACATCCATCCTGAAAAAAAATATATATTGGGTAAAAAATCTATACTGAAGGACTCTTATCTTTAAGAGTGAATTTAAAATCATGGCAGATATGTGTCCAAGATGGCCACATAGGAAGACCCTGAATTTACCTCCTCCTACTGACAAATTGAATATATACCTACATATAGAGAAATTTTTCTTTTAAGAACAACTGAAGGCTGGTTAAACAGCTTTTGCACAACAAATAGAAATCACATAGACGAGGGTGGGGAACCATAGACACTCTCTGGGAGCTTCTGGGATTGTCCAGGATTAGGGGTACCTATTGTTATTGTTTATATTCCCCCTCCACTTACATAGTGCAAGTGGGATCTCAGTCCCAATACTCTAGCCAACCTGCAAGGCTGCCACAGTGTTCCTGGTCACCTTGGCCAGAACATGCTACAGCCTCAGCAAGCTGGCCTGCCAGGGCACCCCTGGCACCTCACTTATCCACTTCAATTCCAACCAACCTCCCAGGGCCACGTGGCACACACAGCCTACAAAGGAGCCTCTCCTACACAAGGCTGCTTCTTCAAGTTCAGAAGAGGTAGATTTATCTAATTTAAGGAAACAAAAACAGAAAGACAAACAAAATGAGGAGACAAAGGAATATGTTCCAAATGAAAGAACAATAATAATAAAAAAAAAAACAGAAAAAACTTAATTAAACGGAGATAAGTAATTTGCTTAATAAATAATTTAAAGTGATGGTCCTAAGGATGCTCACTGAACGTGGGAGAAAAATAAAAGATTACAGTGAAAACTTAAAGTTATAAAATATAAAAATATAAAAAAGAATCAATTAGAGCTGAAGAATACAATAACTGAAATGAAAAATATACTAGAGGGGAACAAACGTAGGTTAAATGATACAGAAGTATGGATTAGCAACCTGGGACACAGAATAGTGGAAAATACTCAGTCAGAACAGGAAAGAAAATAATGTGGATAGATTAAGGGACTTCTGGTGCAACATCAAGCATACTAATGTTGGTATTATAGGGATCCCAGAAGGAGAACAGACATATAAAAGGGCAGAAAAGCTATTTGCAGCAATAAGGTCTGAAAATTGTTATAAGCTGGGGAAGAAAACAGACATCCAGATCCAGGAGGTACAGAGAATCCCAAACAGTATGCACCTAAAGAGATCCACACCAAGACATATTATAATTAAAATGGAAAATGTTAAAGATAAAGAGAATGTTGAGGCAACAAGAGGAAAACAACTAATCACATATAAAGTAAAACTCAAAGCTATCAGCTGATTTTTCAGCAGAAAGTTTTCAAGCCAGAAGGGAGTGTCAGGATATATTTAAAGTGCCAAAAGGAAAGAACTTAAAATCTAGAATTCTACTCTGCAAGGATATTATTCAGAATTGAAGGAGAGATAGTTTCTCAGATAACCAAAAACTAAAGGAGCTCATCACAAATGAAACAGCCTTATGAGAAAAGTTAAAAAGGTCTTCTTCAAATGGAAGAGAAAAGGCCATAACCAGAAATAAGAAACTACATGAAAGAAACAAATCTCACTTGTAAAGGTAAATATAAAATAAAGGCAGTGGATCAGCACTTAAAAAGCTCGTATAAATTTTAACAGAACAAAGTAGCAAAAGCAATTATAACTAAAATAAAAAGTTAGAGGATGGATAAAACAAAATGATCTCAAATATGATGTCAAAAACAAAGCATGGAAGGAGGCATAACAAGGTAGTGCTTTTAAAATACATTCAATTTAAACACCTATGAGTTTAAAATGGACTCCTATAATATAGATCAATATATATGAACCTCATGGTAACCACAATCAAATATACAAAAGATACACAATAAGTAAAGAGAAAGAAATCCAAACAAATCACTAAAGTAAACCAGCAAACTGCAAGAGAAGATATCAAGAGAATAAGAAACAAAAAAAAAGAACTACAGAACAACCAAAAAAAATTAACCAATGGCAATAAGTATATACACAACAATAATTCCTTTAATTGTAAATGAAATAAAGGCTCCAGTCAAAAGACAAAAGGTGCTGAATAGATTTAAAAACAACAACAAAAAAACAACAACAACAACAAAAACCCATCTATATGCTGCCTACAAGAACTTCACTTCAAATGGAATGACACACACAGTCTAAAAGTGAAGGGGTGAAAGAAAAATACTCCATGCAAATAGAAACAAAAAGAAAACTGGGGTAGCAATACTCATATTGGACAAAATAAACTTTAAAACAATACCATAAAAATGAGCAAAGAAGAACATTACATGATAGTAAAGGGGTCAATCCAAAAACAGGCGATAACATTTGTAAATACTATGTACCCAGGATAGGAGCAACTAAATATATAAAGCAAATATTAACAGACATAAAGAGGATTTGAGAGTTAACAATAATATTAAGGTACTTTAATACCCAATCTACATCAATGGGTAGAGCCTTCCAAACAGAAAATATGTAAGAAAACGATGGCATTAAATGTAACGTTAGACTGATGAGCTTAATAGATATTTAAAGAACATTTCATCTAAAAACTACAGTGCACGGGGAACATTCTTCAGAATGAATCACATATTAGGCCACAAGACAAGTCTCAATATACTTGAGAAGACTGAAATCATACCAAATATGTCTTTCAATCACAGTAGTATTAAACTAGAATTCAATTAAAATTAGAAAACTGAAAAAAAAAAACAGGTATGTGGAGACTAAGAGAAAAAATCAAAGAGAAGATTAAAAACAACAGTGAGATAAATTAAAATGGAAACACAACTTAACAAAATGTATAGGATGAAGCAAAATCAGTTCTATGAGGGAAGTTCATAGCAGTAAAGGCCTATTTCAACAAAGAAAAATCTAAAATAAACAGTCTAATTTTACATCTAAAGGCACTATAAAAAATTAATGCCAAAGTAAGTAGAAGGAAGAAAATAATAAGATCAAAGTATGATATGAATATCTAAGAAGAAAATAAACAAAAAAAGGACTAAAAATAGAAAATATAAATGAAAATAAGAGCTGTTACTTTAAAAGATAACCAAAATTGATAAACCTTTAACAAGACTCACAAAGAAATAAAAAGTAGCCCTCAAAATAAAATCAGAAATCAAAAGGAAAAAGTTACAACTGACAAAACAAAACCATAAAGAATCATAAGAGAATGCAAAGAACAATTATACACAAACAAATTTGACAACCTAAAAGAAATGAAAAAAATCCTAGAAAAATGAAACCTTCCAAAACTGAACAAGAAATAAAGAGAAAAACTGAAAAGATGATAACTCGTAAATAAATTGAAGCAGTAATGGAAAACAAAACAAAACAAAACAAAACAAAACACTTTCAACAAACAGAAGTCAAGGACCAGATGGCTTCATCAGTGAATTCTACCAAATATTTAGAAAAAAAATTAAGACCTATCTTTCTCAAACTCTTCCAAAAAAAATTATAGAGAAAGGAACACTTCCACACACATTCTACAAGGCCAGTATTAACCTGATAACAAAACCAGACAAAGACACAACAAAAAATAAAATCACAGGTCAATAACTCTGATGAACATAAATGCAAAATACTAACAAACCGAATTCAACATTATGTTAAAAGAATATTCCAGTCAATATATTGGAGTAGGTAAATGCTGTGCACACTTCTTCCCACAACATCAGAATTACTACTAAACTACAGAATAACCATCATTGAGAGTTTCCTGTAGTCTAGCTGAGCAAAAGTTCTGTAACTAAGGACATAAAAGAGAAGTCATGTGGAGACCGGTAAAAGAGATGGAGACTTGAAACCAGCTGGCCCACACCATGTGTGATAGTTTAAAAATGGGCAGACCATCTTGGCTGTGGAGGTCACCTCTGAAAAGTCAGTGATCCCAGCCCCACACCAGGACCCCATGCCCAGGGTTCCAAAGCCAAGGAGAGAAGTTCCCATAACTTCTGGCTGTGAAAACCAGTAGAGATTATGATTGAGTGAAATGAATGGAGGCTGGACTTCCAGGAGGTCCTCTTGAATGGCCCATACACAAACTTAATTTCTGACGGACTCACTCGCTCTGAGCTCAAGCACTGGGGCAGTGGCTCAAGAGCCACCAGGGGCATACCAGGAAGAACGGAGTTGTCTGGCTTCAGGACAAGGGCTGGAGGGGCAGCTTTCTTTAAGACAGAAATGTGGGTAGAAGCCATTGTTCCTTTGCTGAAAGCTTCCCCAACCTGAAGTGCAAATGCAGGCAATTAACAGGGCATCATATATGAGTCTCCATCAACCTGGCTAACTCATTTTTCCCAATCCTGGTGATACTCTGAGACCCTGCCCCACCCAAATAGTGTGCCCACCCAAGCCACTTCCAGTGGCTTTTTCATACAATTGATGTGTCTTGGCTCATGCTTCAGAACTTCCTAAAATCTCTCAAAAGTTCACAAACTCCAAACAAGCAGCATCTAGCCTTTGCATTCACTGTACCTCTTGCTAAGCAACCCCAAGCCTTGCACTAACAGCACTAGCAGTAGCTGGCCTCAGTTTGCAGCTTAGCCTCTCCTGGGCACCTCCAAGTGGCAGCACAAGTGATCACTTTGTATCACACACCAAGTGGCCCCAGGCAAGGCACAAGCAGCATCTGACATTAGCCTTCACCAGAGCCCCTCCCAAGAGTTCCAAGAAACAGAAATAACACAGCTGTGGCCAACTTCAGACCACACCAGAGCGCCACCCAACCACATCCACAAACTACACATTCATACGGCAGACTCACCAGGCACTAGAGCCCTATTAAGGGAATCCTGCTCTAAAGGATTCATAGCCAGCCCTCAAAACCAATCAGCCAGAGGGTCGACCTTTCCCAATGGCATGCCAACAGTAATCAGGGCTCAACTACAACAGGAGGGCACACACAACCTACACAAGGAAAACACCTGGAGCTCAGATGACCGGAGAGACTACACAACTGGGCCCCAGAGCACACCTACTATATAGGGTAGCTCTACAAAGACCAGGAGATATAGCAGCAATAAGTAATACATAAAATAAACACAGGGAGGCAGCCAAAATGAGGAGACAAAGAAATATGTCCCAAATGAAAAAAAACAAAACAAAACTCCAAAAAAAGAACTAAACAAATGGAGTCAACTTACTATATGCGGGGTTCAAAATACTTGTTATACAATAACTGAAATGAAGAATACAGAAGAGAAGATAAACAGCAGATAAAGCAGAGAATCAAATCAGTGATTGGAAAATAAGGTAGCAGAAACCACTCAATCAGAACAGCAACAAGAAAGAAGAATCCAGAAAAATGAGAATACTTTAAGAGGAATCTGGGAAAATATCACTCTTAACAACATTCATATTCTAGGGTTACCAGAAGGAGAAGAGAAAGAGCAATAAATTGAAAACTTATTTGAATAAATAATGACAGAAAACTTCCTTAACCTGGTGAAATAAATAGACATACAACCCTAGGAAGCATAGAGAGTCTTAAACAAGATGAACCCAAAGAGGCCCATACCAAGGCACCTCACAATTAAAATGCCAAAGGTGAAAGACAAAGAAAGGATCTTAAAAGCAACAAAAGAAAGGTTCCCATAAGACTGTCAGCTGATTTCTCAACAGAAACTTTGCAAGCCAAAAGGAATTGGCACCGAGAATTTAAAGTGATGAAAAACAAGGACCTACACCCAAGATTACTCTACCCAACAAAGCTATCATTTAGAATTGAAGGACAGATAAAGAGCTTCCCAGACAAGAAAAAGCTGAAGGAGTTCATCACCACCAAACCAATATTACAAGAAATGTTAAAGGGACTTTTTTTTCAGGAGAAGAAGAAAAATAAAAGGTCAAAGAAATTGGAAAATTAAATGGATAAGAAAACAAGATCCTTCTATATACTGTCTATAAGAGCCTCATTTCAGATAAAAAAGCACACACAGACTGAAGGCAAAGAGATAGAAAATGGCATTTCATGAAAATTAAAATTTAAAAAAGCTTTGGTAGCTTATACAAGACAAGTTAGAGTTTAAAATAAAGGCAATAAGAAGAGACAAAGAAGATTCCAGTAATTCTACTACTGGGTATTTATCCGAAGAAACTCAACACACTAATTTGAAAAAATATCTGTACTCCTATGTTCATTCTGCATTATTTACAATAGCCAAGATATGTAAGGAACCTAAGTAAGCGCCCATCAATAGATGATTGGATAACAAAGAAGTTTCATACACATACAATGGAATAATTCTCAGTCATAAAAAAAGAATGAAATCTTGCCATCTGTGAAAATATGGATAGGCCTAAAGAGTATGATGCTAAGTAAAATAATTCAGTCAGAGAAGACAGATATCATATGACATCACTTATATTGCATCTAAATAGTTAAATGAATGAACAAATAAAACAAAAGCAAACTTTTAGATACAGAGAACATTTTGATGATTGTCAGATGGGAGGGGGATTGAGAGAGTAGGTAAAAAAGGAGAAGGGAGTAAGAAGTACAAATTGGTAGTTATAAAACAGCAATGAGATATAAAATATAGCATAGGGATGTAGTCAATAACATTGTCAGATGAGTACGAGATTTATTGAGTTTATCACTTCATAAGTTATGTAAATGTCTATAAATATGTTGCACACCAAGCTAATATATATTGTATGTCAACTGCAATTGAAAAAAACATTTAAAAAATAAATAGAATAATCATATTCCATGATCAAGTACGGTATTCCAGGAAAGTGAAGATGGTTTAATATTTGCAAATCAACCAATGCTGTACACAACATTAATTAAACCAAGGATAAAATCAAGTGATCATATCAATAGATGCAGAAAAAGCATCTGACAAAATTCAACGTCCATTTATGGTAAAAAAAAAAAAAACTCTCAACAAAGTGGGTATACAGGAAATATACCTATACATAATAAAGACCTATATATGAGTGACCTATATTTAACATTGTAGTCAGTTATGAAAAGCTTAAAGCTTTTCCTCTAAAATCTGGGACAAAGATGCCCACTTTCATCATTGTTTTTAATATAGTATTGGAAGTTCTAGCTATAGAAATCAGAAAAGAAAAAGAAATAAAAAGCATCCAAATTGGAAAGAAGTAGTAAAACTCTCAATTTGCAGATGACATGATGCTATGTTTAGAAAACTTTAAGGACTCCATCCAAAAACTAATTAATGAGTTCAGTAAAATTGCAAGATATGAAATTAATATACAAAATTGGTTTCATTTCTGTAAACTAATAACTTATCAGAAGAAGTTAAAGGGAAAATGCAATTTGCAATTGCATTATAAAGAAGAAAATACTTAGGAATAAATTTAACTAAGGAGTTGAAAGACCTATACTCTAGAAATTATAAGATATTGATGAAAGAAAATAAAGATGATACAAATAAATGAAAGAATATACAGTGCTCATGGATTGGAAGAATTAAGGTCATTGAAATATCATCACTACCCAAAGCAATCTACAGATTCAATGCAATCCCCATCTAAATACCAATGCATCTTTCTCAGAACTAGAAAAGATAATCCTAAAATTTATATAGAACCATACAGGAGCTCGAATAGCCACAGCAATCTTGAGAAAGAACAAAATTAAAAGTATCACACTCCCTGAATTCAAACTATACTACAAATCTATAGTAATCAAAAAGTATGGTACTGGCATAAAAACAGATATGCAGATCAATGCAATGGAATAAAGAACCCAGAAAATATGGTCAATTAATGTACAAAAAGAGCCAAGAATATACAAAAGGGGAAATAACAGTCTTTACAATAAGTGGTGTTGGGAACACTTGACAGATACATGTAAAAAAAAAAAATGAAACTGGACCACTCTCTTACACCATATACAAAATAAACTCAAAATAGATTAAAGATTTAAATGAAAGAGCTATAACCATAAAACTCCTTGAAGAAAACATAGGCTATAAATTCCTTGACAGTGGTCTTAGCAATATCTTGTTGGATATGTGTTTTCAGGCAAAGGCAGGAAAAGCAAAGAAAACTAATGGGAATTCATCATTCTGAAAGTTTTTGCACAGCAAAGGAAACCATCAACAAAATGAAAAGATAAGCTACTGAATGGGAAAAGATATTTGCAAATATTATATATCCGATAAGGGTTTAATATCACAAATGTACATGGAACTCATACAACTCAACATCAAAAAACAATCAGATTAAAAAATGGACAGAGAACCCAATCAGGCATTTCTCCAAAGACATGCAGATGGTCAACAGACATATGAAAAGATGTTCAACATCACTAATTGTCAGAGAAATTAAAATTAAAACCAAAGTGAGATATAATTTCCCACCTGGAAGAATGGCTATTATCCAAAAGACAGAAAATAATAAGTGTTTGTGAGAATGTAGAGAAAAGTGAATCTTCCCACATTGTTGGTGAGATTGTAAATTGGTACAGCCACTATGTAACAGTAGGTAGTTTTCTCCAAAATTTAAAAATAGAATTATCATATGAACCAATAATTTCACATCTAGGTATTTATCCTATATAAACAGAAATATTAATTCCAAAAGATATATGAAACCCTATGTTCATTAAAGCATTATTTATAATAGATAAGATATGGAAGCAAACAAGGTATCTATCAATAGATGAATGGATAAAAAGAAGTGATAACAATAAAAAAAATAAAATCTTGCTATTTGTGACAACATGAATGGACCTAAAGGGTATTATGCTAAGTAAAATAAGTCAGCAAAAAAAAAATCATATGATTCCACTTATGAGTGGAATCTAAGAAAACAAAACCAATGAACAAACAACAAAAAACAGAAACAGATTCATAGATACAAAGAACAAACTGATAGATGGGAAAAAAAGATGGAGAAGAATAAGAGGTACAAACTTCCAGTTATAAAATAAATAATCCATGGGAATATAATGTACAGCACAGAAAATATGGTCCATAATAATATCATAATAACTTTGTAAGGTGACAGATGGTTACCAGACTTACTGTGGTGATCACATTGTAAGCTACATAAATGTCAAATAACTATGTTATACACCTAAAACTAATATAATCTGTGTCAACTGTACTTTAACAAAACTTTTATAAACAAACAAACAAACAAAATTGTGGCAAAGAAGATGTACTAGGGAATTCAAAGACCAATGTAAAATGTAGGTCTTTTACCCTGTAAATCTAATGTCCACTTAAAATTACTGCTATATATATAAAAGCATGAAGATAGTAATTTCACAACAAAATAGGCATACAGTTCCTCTTACCTATTATGATGATTAATATGAATATCCAAGCAATATGCAAGAGGAGTATCTATAGCTTTCACAGGAAATGTTGGAATACTTATTGTGTCACTAGCTACAAGACAGGGATTTGGGGACATGGGATATATTAAGAGAAAGTAATTTTATGATCCTCCCATTGATACTGATTAAACAATAATGTATTGTTTTACATGTAAACTTCTTTATCAGGAAAGACAAGCTTGTCCTAAAAACAGTTTTTCTTATCTGTGGAGAACTGTGTTTTACATTTATGAACAGTCTAAAAAATGTAAAATAGTGAGTCCTAGAGCAAAGTAAGCCTGAAACTTTGCTGGAGGCAAAAATGACAAAACTTAAGGTGTCCTATTTTGGGTATATCATGAGAAGGTAGGATTCTTTGGCAAAGACGATAATGCCGGGTAAAATAGAAAGCAGCAAGAAAAGTGAAGACCAAATATGAGATTCATTGAGTCCATAAAAGAAGTTATAGGCATTAGTCTATAGTAAGAAAGTAGGTTGTTGAGGAAAAGATATGGTTGACATTACTCATTCATAGGGTAGCCAGGAGTTGGAGCTGACTCAATGGAACATAAAACACACAGTCCAGAAGAAAGAAAAAAATGTACAAGCAAGATATGATGATTAATAGCTGGAGTATATTTTGTTTCCACACTCTAAACAAGAAGTCTTTAATTATCTTCTCAACACATACCCCTTCTAAATCCTTATCACGCAACACTTAACCCTGCTCCTGCAATCTGCCTGTTCCCACATCCAGACATATGCACAACTGATTTGATATATATTCAAGTTCTGTAAGTGAGTGGACTGACCATCAATTTATTCTGGTTTGAAAAGATGAGCTGGGCTCATGAGAATTCTCTTTTGGTGGTGATTTTATAAACATGACTTAGGGAGTTTTTGTGTTTGGTAATAGTTCAACTAGCATGAGCCCTACATGTATTTTTAAAAATATTATGTAATAGCACTCAATTATAAAATCACCTGTGCCTTTTTTTTATAGCACATGTGTAATCAATATCTATTCTACATCAATTGTTCCTTCCCTTTGAATCAAATGTGATATTCCCATTTTACAAGGAATTGTCCATTTCCTCTAAATTTTCATGTTGTTGGTAAAATAAGTAGACTGATGCACCATTTTTTAACTAAGCCTGACTGTATATATTAACATTTAATAATACAGATATCATTTAAGTGTTCAATCCCACTTCTAAGAATCTAGTTAATAGAAATAAGAGCAATAATACATAAAAGTATGTGGATAAGGATGTTTATTATACCATCTTGTGTCGTGACAATAAAATAACTAAAAGTAGCTTTAATGCCCAACAATAAAAATGGCTTAATATATTTTAAATGTTATCTAAAAATATACATTAATGGGTACAGAGTTTCAGTTTGGCAAGATAAACAGTTTTGGAGATAGTGATGTTGGTTGCACAACAGTGTGAATGTACTTAATGCCACTGAATTGTACACTTAAAAATCGTTAAGAAGGTAAATTTTTACATGCTTCTAACTACAATTAGAAAGTGTCTAACAGAAGGAGGGGTAGGGGGAATGAGTAAAAAAGGGTAGGAAATATGGTCAATAATATTGTGATGTTTGCACAGTGACAGATGATTATTAGAATTAGTGGAGTGATCACATTGTAAGGTATAAAAATGTCAAATCACAATATTGCACGCCTGAAACTAATATAACCAATAAAATTGTATAAGGACTGTACTTAAATAAAGAAATGAAGATAAAAATAAAGCATGCAATTTTCATTTTTAAAAATTATTTAATTTTTTTTCCAGGTCAGGTGAAATGCCTGTAAGTCAAGATTTTTAACCAGAGAATGTGGTATGTGTGTATTTTCCCTGTATAAGACATATGTTCAGTAAACAGGCCTTGGTAAGGAGATAGTCTGAGACTATCTGCTAAGTGGTGATACTCCTACCTTATTTCAAAACATTATAACAGAAATACTTTGATTCACCATCATATATGCTATATAAAACTCTAAATAGACTGGATTGTGAATACATAGCAATTGCATAAATTCACATGTAGTATTTTATGGATTTATTTTAAATTTATAGGATCAAATTAAAGAAGTACCCTAAGGAGACACCTAATTAAGCCTAAATATGTATAAGTAATTATATTATTTTATCATGATTTTTATTTCTCAGATTTGTTCATAGTTGAATGCATGACCTTTTAAATTCAACATAGATTTAGTTCATGAGACAAATGAAAAAGGAAACGTGTTGAACTGTTTTTATAAAAGTATTTTTCTTAATTTCCAACAAATCCTGTATGGTTGTAAATGTATGAATTATAGCTACCAATTTGAATAAGCACCTAACTACAGTTTTAATATTGAAAATACTGAAATGTTGCTTTAAGAATGAGGTATTCTGGTTTATTAACAATTTAGCATGAATCTCATTCCATTGTAAACTATATTAAAACTTTTCCAGTTTTGGTCACTTTCTCACTTTAATAAGTACCTTCTAATAAACACAATTTAATCTTTCTTTGATGATTAATCTTATCAAAGTGACTTTAGGCTTATCATTCAAGGCATAAAGTGCTCATGGCTCAAGATGAAATTTTTGGAAATAGGGGAAAATTGCTACCGTCTCCAAAACTTACTGTAGAAATGCCTATTTATACTACATTCTTAAAATCAAGTTGTTTTCTTACCATTATCCTCTCTGTCTAAAAAAAGAAAATGAGCGAAGTTCTAAGTAATAAAGATTTTACTTGATAATATTTTGTTCAGTTGTCCCAGATGTCATTCAAGAGAGCAGCAAATTACTAACATGGTGAAGTTCCAGTAACTGGTACAGTTGAGACTTTTAATCGGAAACACAGGATCAAGTGCCTGGTGGGACAAGGATGAAAAATAAATTCCCAACTGCTCTTCTTCCACTCATGCTGACACATTACTATCAACTGTAAATAACAATGTGTGATGATAGGATGAACTTAGAATGTCAGTTGTCTGTGATTCTTTCCTCATGCAGAATGTTCTCAGATTTAGAAAGACCCAAATATGCTTCAACCAACTGCCTCAGAAATCTGGGAGGGATTTTTAATGGATTTAATATATAAATCATATTAACATAGACTATAAACTCACTTTTAATACATAATAAAAGTGACAAAAAATGACAAAGATTGAGACTTTTCTCAATCTAAATATTAAAATAATTCAACAAATTATATGTGAAAATGTTTTCCTTTTTTCCATAATCTTCTGCTTAGCAGAGGAAACACTACAAAATCATTTATTTCAAAGCAATTATATATATATTTTTTCATTTTTGATCTAATAAAAAAGTCACTATAGTTTAGAAATATTTACAGTACAATGGCCCCCAAATGGCTGGTAAGTGTAAAGAGGAGGTTATTTTGAAAATAATTACTTTTAACAACCCACTTCTAATTATAATCTTAGAGGAAATATGTACAAATGAATTGGAATATGGGTATTTAGATGGTTACATAAATGATTTAAAAAATTGATCTGATTACTAATACTGTGGAAATTATTTTCCTGGATTTACGTTGTTTTTAATATAACATTTCCAGTAAAACAATATTTTTAAATAAGAAAAATAAAAACAGTCAAAAGTTAATTTAAAAGCTTATTGTTAATTCAACTTAGCAGGAAAGTTGCTTAAAAACTGTTCAAAATAAAATAAACAAAGCAAGTGTTTGCAAGTGTTTGTAGTCACTGTAGTCATATTGTAAGACCAGCTTTTATTAGTCTATCTCCATAATATTTTGTTGTTTGTATTTGCTTTTTTCTCAAATAGTCTCCATGCCCTAGTTAAGCAAGAATCCTAGAAAGCAAGCACGAGTTCAATTTTTAAAATCATTAAATATTTGAGCATATAATGAGGTTAAATTGTCATCTTTAGTCAACAGTACAGTCTAAAAGAAAATGCAATGGTGTAAAGTTGACAGCTCATGTAGAAATTAGTAATTAATTGTGTAAAGTGCCTATATCTTTATGTGTTTGTTTCATCTGCAAACGTTAATTATGTATTTTGCATTGATTTTGCAGCTTTTATCTCTTTAACTAAGATTTTGTAATTTGTGATTATAGAGGCAGCACATCTGCAACATTTGGGGCACTAAATACCATTAAAAGCCATTTTCTGACTGCACTTTAAAGCCTTAGTATTACTGGAGCAGTGAAAAGAACTCTGCCTACTACCTGGGGATAATGCTACCATTATGCTGGAATTTAATGGAGTAAGGATAAAGGCCAAAGACAACATGGCCCTGTGTTTTATTCGACCCTGTGATCGTTTAGCACTGGACTGGGAGTCCAGTACAGCTGTCAAGTCTGACTCTAATGCACTCAAGAAAAGTATGCAAGCTATATCTTATTTCCTAAACAGAAATGATTTAGGAAATCAGTTAAAAATAAAAATAAAATATATATATATAAAAAAAAGCCTCTATGAGAGTTTCTTTCCGCCTAAGTTGCTTCACCTCCTCTGGTTTTGAGATCGAATCAGCAGACTAAAGATAATATTTTAAAATAATTAATAATAAAACTTCAAAATAAGAAAAAATCTAAAACACCATATTTTAAAAATTCTCTCTCTCTCTCTCTCTCCTCTCTCTCTCTCTCGCTCTCTCTCTTCTCTCTCTCTCTCTCTCTTCTCTTAAATCTTGGCACAGAGAAGCGGGAAGTTACTTAGCACGGTTCGGGTTTCCTCGCGCCCCGCCCTACCACAGCTACAGGCTTTTCGTCCCTGGGTCGTTTGTCTTGCGAGAGCAATCCCTGTCCATCGGTCAGCGCTCTGCCCGCCCGCTCCGCGCATCTGTCCTTCTCGTCTGACCTCCGCCCCGCATCTGTCCGCGAACCGCCTCGCGTCTGAGGCTGACCCAAGTGCGCGTCTGCCAGTCAGTCCCTCCGGACCTGCCGCGAGTCTCAGGCTGCCGAAATCACGCGCGTCACTAGCGTCCGTACCCAGTGGGCACCTTGTGGTATCTGGGCGTCTCCGGTTCCCCCGCGCGCGTGTCTGTCTGTCTGTCTCTCTGTCTGATCCGCCGCCGCAGCCTGCCGGCCCAACGCACCAAGTGCAGCAGCTTTCGCTGACGTTCAGTGTGTGTAGCGGCCCTTACTTTAGCTGGGAGCCCGCCTGAGACCCGCCAGGCAGCCGGCGGAGGAATACACGTTCGGGCGCCCCTGCCCTTGTTGATGCTAATCTTAAACCAACAGGAGCTCGAGGCCTATATTTATGCAGAAAAACGGGTTGTGACGGCCTTAGCGTCTGCCAATGCTAGATATGGGGAGCCGCTTGATGATTTCTTACAATTGAACAGGGAAAGGAAATTTCTTTCCTACTGCTGGCTTTTGAAACTGATTTTAAATCTGAATGGGTGGAAATTGTAAATCCCTAAGTAGAAGGGATTTGTTATTAGGGCCCTTTTTGTCCTGATGTGTTCTGAGCCTACTGACCAGGTGTTTCTGAACTTCATTTTCTCAGCCTCAACAGGGTTTCTGAGTCTGCTTTTAGCTCCTTCTCCTTGGCTTTTTCTATTCGTGAATAGCTGCTTGGCCAACCTTAGAGAAAGCAGGCTTTTTTTTCTCTCCAACAGAATCTCCTTCCTGTGCTCAGAGAGATGGGGAGTGGGGAGCCTAATCCTGCTGGCAAGAAAAAGAAAGTACCTCAAGGCTGCCCTGTAATGGGTGACATTGGAATCCAGATGTCACCGAGGACATGCTATATAAAAAGTTCAGGCCTGCTGGCCCCCTGCGCTTCACCCGAATCTGCCGCGACCCGGTGACCCGCAGCCCCCTGGGCTATGGCATGTTACTTAACTTTCCGTTTTCCCTGCGGATGCAGAGTGGGCCCTGAACACCAAATTTTGATTTTGATTAATGGCAAACCGTTCCGCACTCATGTAGTCTCAGCCAGATGAACCGCTTAAGAAAGTCTGCGAGTAGGGAATATATTCATCAAAACCTGGACAAATCCAAGACAATAGGGCCCTTTTTTATTTATTTTCTGCTTTTTGGAAACATTCTCTCCTGCAAAGTAGTATGCGATGACAATGCGCTCTAAGGGTTATGCCTATGTGCACTTTGACAGCCTGGCGGCTTGCCAACAGAGCCATCTGGCCACATGAATGGAGTGCGTCTCAACAATCGCCAAGTTTATGTTGGCCGATTCAAATTTCCGGAAGAGCGGGCAGCTGAAGTCAGAACCAGGATAGAGCAACTTTCACCAACGTCTTTGTTAAAAACTTTGGAGATGACATGGATGACGAAAAAACTGAAGGATATTTCAGTGAATATGGCCAACTGAGAGCCGTTAAGGTAATAAGAGATGCCGTGGGAAATCTAAAGGCTTTGGGTTTGTAAGATACGAGACACACGAGGCTGCCCAAAAGGCTGTGCTAGACCTGCACGGAAAGTCCATCGATGGGAAAGTCCTATAGAGTAGGACGAGCTCAGAAGAAAATTGAGCGCCTGGCTGAGTTAGGCGAAGATTTGAACGGCTGAGATTGAAAGAAAAAAAGTCGGCTCCGGGGGGTGCGCCTGTCTATATAAGAACCTGGATGAGACAATCGACGATTGAAAAACTGAAGGAGGAATTTTCTTCCTTTGGATCGATTAGCCGGGCTAAAGTGATGGTGTGGAAGTGGGGCAAGGCAAAGGGTTTGGTGTTGTCTGCTACTCCACTTTTGAAGAGGCTACCAAAGCAGTGGATGAGATGAATGGTCGCATAATGGGCTCCAAGCCCCTGCATGTCACCCTGGGGCAGGCCAGGCGCCGGTGGTGAGAATAAGAATGCTCAATTATTTCAGCCTTAAGCTGATGCCTACTTAGTTTGGGCTACTTTGTGATAAGAGTTATTTTATGTCAATTCACGTTTTTTTTTTTTAAGTGAATATTTGCTTTTAAAAAATGTGAAGCTAGAAAACCTTGTTCATTTTAGTGAATAGCATAATTTCTAATTGTAAAACTCATTTGTGTACTATTTTTTGATATAATATTCTTAGAAAAATGGAGAATAAAGTTTTTCCTCCACACATTTTTTTTCCTAAAACGAGTCAAGGTGAGGTAATTGAGTATATTTCCTTCCTTGTTTCAATAATATTACTAAATTTGATTTCATCTATGAAAATATTTTCAAAATGGTCCTTCTGAATCTATCACAGTGAAAACTCCTAACTTGCTTTTTGAAAAATCGATAGTGCAGGGGAAAATGTATGTCATCAATTTATCATTTGTGCATAATTTCACTTTAAATTATTACTTAATATGACTTCTTTTAAAAAGATGTGAGCTTCTTTCCTTCCCTTTATTTATTTATATTATTTTCCTTTCAAGATATAGTTTGGGTTACCACAGACTCAGTAGTGGCTTTATCTAAGTGTTAGGAGTTTTCATTATTAATGTAATACCCAGAGAAATAAGCATACTGGTGTTTTCTTAATCAGTACCTTAGAAAATTAACACTTGAGGTATTAATTATTTAAAATTTGAAATTTCATCTAAAAAAACTTTCCTGAGAAATTTGATATTTGAGGACAGTCTAAAGCAGAACATTCTTACCACTCATTTTTCTAAACTCCTTTGTATGTATATGCACTTGAATAATGTTTAAATTAACAAGATGAATAACTGTACTGAATTGCCTTTACATAGAGAATAATTTTTAAGATTTTACCTTCAGCAATTTTCGTGTCATATAAAAGTTAAAATAATCCCTATATATGTTAAAAAACTACCTTGAGTAACATCTTCTATTAAATTTGTCAATGTCTCTTGGTAAATAAGTTGAATATATCCGTGTGATAATAGTCACACTTGTTTCAAAGTTAAAGAAAAGGTTGTCACTCTTGAATAAATCATAGTGCTTTTATCTATCACATGGAGAACTTTAATCCAGTATGATCTCTTTATGTCTGGTTGCTTGGAATTTTTGACAAAATGTTCTGTTCTGGTTACAGTTATATCATTTAGATTGTAATTTCTAGATTACAGATTTTCTGTACTGTCACTTGCAGTTCTCTCTTCTTCCCACTCATCTACCTTCCAGCCATATTACACTTACTTTTATGTTTTTCTGAATGTTCTGTCTTTTAATCTATTCCACTTAAATCATTTTAGAAGTTGAGAAAGAAATACCTAATTTATGTAAAATTTAACAATTACATTTTTAAGAATACGGTTTACTCATATCACAGATCCAACTGTAATTAAAATGTCTATTCGTAGTTGTTTTTTTACTACTTTATGTAAGAAATTTCAGATTCATACATAATGCAATATAGATTTAATAATTTGTTAAAAATTTCTGTTAGCAATTGTGCCCACAAAATAATGAAAATAAGCTGTTTCTATGTAATTAGCTGTAAAATTACAAGTATATTCATTATCAAACATTTTTCAAGTGGAAATCAGTTTTTTCAATTTTAAATGTAATGCATACTGATTCTAAAAAATGCACACATTACTAAAATTATAAAAAATCATAAAGAAGGAGGTAAAATTCTCGCAGTTCAGATATAACCACTATTAATATTTTCAGTACATGCATATCCTCCCATGACTTTTTTCCTATGTATACACACACTTTTACAAAACAAAAAAGAAAACCATACTTTAAGTACTGTCATGTTTTTTTTTATTTTAAACTAAAAACATAACCCTCTTTACATGTCAATAAATATCTATCTGTATCATCGTTTTAATGACTACATAGTATTCCATTGTGTGGATGTACTATAACTTATCTAGTAGTTCATTATTGAATAAGATTTATATGTTTTTCAATGTTTTCTACATTTGTAAATAATGTGTTGAACATCCTTGCTTAAGAACATTTTTGAGTTATATAAGCTTGACAAAAAATATCTATAGCATGTAAAAAGCTTAAAAACTGGTAGAAAAAATTAAAATGCACATCATTGCTAGATGTATCACAATTTTGAAAAACGCTCAAGATATAGTCTTCGATTAAATTGACAAAAAAACTAAAATAATGGGATTTAATTTTCATAGTTTATAAGACTACTTGCTTTATAATCTTTCTGATCCATTAAAATATATGAAAATGATGTAACTCCAAATAAAATGTAAATAGTTACATTGGTTTATTATTACCATATTTCTT